>JBAMYA010000021.1:5599946-5648027 GCA_037176975.1 Arrhamphus sclerolepis | reverse complement strand
CAGAAAAAGGCCGAGGATATCTTTGAGTGCACTCCAATGACCCAAACTAATCAGTGGTTTGACAGTACCAAACTTTGAACTCTATTATTGGTCATTTTTAATCAGGACATTCAGGATATGGGCTGACCCACAATCCACAGCTGCATGGAAAATTATTGAATCTGCTAAGGTCATGCCACATAGGCTGCAAGACATTCTTTCCGCGAATATAACTAGAGTGATTAGAAATAACTTTGAGCCCATCATTGCAAACTCGATACAAGTTTGGAAGAAAGCAGGAAGATGGATGGATGGCCCATTTAATTTCTGTCCCAATACAACCATTTTTCCAACCTTCGTGGTCATGTAGGTATTCATGCATTAGGTGACAAACAGTATGATAAAACCTTTGTTCTATCCAGGATTTAAGAACAAATTGATTGAGCACGAGACTAAACCTTTACCAACTGAATCCATATGGAACTGGGAGCTAGTAAGTTTGAATATAAACCCAGATAGGGAGAGACTATCGTTAAATCTGAGTATGACTTCTAAGAATCTAGCACACCAACCTATTCACAGATCCTACATTACACCTTATAAAAGATTCTAAATGGGGTTACAAACTATCAAAAACTGGCATGTTTGTTGTTCTACACCTGGAACACACTTTCATGTTTTGAGACTGCCCAGAATTCTGGTCATATGTAAACTTGGTTTTATCGGATTTATGTTTCTTACACACCTAATCATGCTCTGTTTGTGGAACGACAATCTCACACTACTCTAAGGCAAAGTCAGTGTAAAATGCTATTTGCAGGATTTACAATCTGCTAAGAAAACCATTTTAAAACACTGATTTACTCCTGATATGTGTATGAATTCCTTCTGGATCCACAGTCTTGTCAACGTTGTCAATATGGAGCGTATGACTGCACAACTTAAGGCTCGACCAAGGACTGCGGAGGCTGGGAGTGCTTTTTTTTCTCTACATTAAAATCTTGGACTAGAAACTGAAAACATTATGCTAATGTCTTTTTTTTTTATATCCGAAACCACTGGTAGCCATATTTCTAATTCGCTAGAAAGAGGTTCGACTCCTTACAGCACTGTTGCTTCTGAGAGCTCCACCAGCTGTTATTAAATTCCTACATTTCTTTTAGTTTTCTCCAATTAAGTATGTGCCTGAGACAAGTGACACATTTTTAAAATTGATAATATATTATCCATCCATTTTGATTTGCTTTAGATGACTGCCAATTGCTATCTCAGTATTTTATTCAGAAGTCACCCATATATTTATACATATTTAGCAGGTGGGTTTACTTGACATAATTTCATTTCCCTCTTCCGTTGGACATGCATCTTTTAAAGTCAGAATCAAATTGTAGCAATACTGACTTTAGAAGTGAAAGATATGTAATGTAAAAATTTTGTGGAGAAAAAGTTTCACTGTGATCTGGAACTCTGATGTGACTGAAACTACACATTTTCAGTATCAGGCTGGTCAGAATTAAGAGATGGACTTCTTTTGGAGTTTTTGACTTGGTAGCTACTTCAGACATCTAAATACACACCTTAAGGAACTTTTCCATGAAGTACCAAAATGATCCCCTTGAAAATCCCAGGATGCAGTGTTGTTATAGCTGATCATCTTTGATCAGCATAGTAGCCACTAATGTTGAATTCATGAGAAAAAAAAAAAAAAAAAAAAAAGACTCCATATGTGAATAAAAATAGATCAACATGTCTTTTAAAAACAATATAAACAGAAGAACAGAATTTCCCAGTTTATTGTTCATCACTCCAAAACATTTCAGGATGCATCAGGAACTTGTAAATTTTTTAGTCACGTATGAAAACACAGCTGTAAGAAGAAGAAAGAAAAAAAAAAAAAAAAAAAAAAAAAAAAGAGGGGGAGAAAAAGAAAGAGGCGTGAGGGCTTTGCTCAGTCAATAGGTTTCATCCTTCTACAGTACTGGGGAAAACAAATAACTGCAATGTCATCAATTTTCTGACATTTTAAATTTTACTTTAAACATATGTCAAGCCAGCACTGAATTTTGACCAAAGCATCAAAACACTTGGTTTTAAGATAAATTATCTTCATCCCCCATTTCCACATCCTCTTGTAACCTCTGCACCATTTTGTCTTCCATCTGTTTGGCTTTTCCTGTGAAAAAACAAAACAAAAACAATGCTAAAACCAGAACCTCATCATAAAGATACCCACAATCCCATCTTTTCCAAATTGATTTTATCTGTAATAAGCAGTTACTAAAAAATATAATTCAATTGTAAAACCTCATGCTTTTCCCTGCATGTAATTAACTTCATGAAGAGGGTTAGAAAAGAATGAAAGTCTTACATTTTTCTGTGTTTATTAGGGAATATGTTGTCATTCCTGATATAATCACGTGGTAGAAGCGTCACAATATCAAACTTCATGATTTCTTATAAACAATATATATATATAAACCAATATACCCAATAATGCTTTACCTGCATGTGGAGCTTTGATGAGGTGGATGTTTTTCTTCACTTCCTTGATAGCCTCTTCTTTCTCCAATTCTTTGCCCTTCTTTAATCTAAACATCAAAAGAAAAACAATCAGAGCCAGGCAGCTTTTAAATACAATTCTATATAACACTATATAATATAGTAACAACATAACACTAAAAAAATAATTCAGACTCAAGAAAAGCAGACTTCTTACCTGTTCATGATAAATCTTGCCTGTCGTTTCCGTTTTATTTCCTCCACCCTCTTCATTGCCTCCACTGCACAAGTATTTAACAGTTAAATGTAAGAATGCTGTTTAGAAAACAACATAATGTTTGTACAATGCACTTCAGAGCATAAATCTGTACATTACCTGTCTTGTCCCACAGCTCCCTGTCATATTTAACTGGAATATTTCTGCGTTTCTCAAACTCCAAAGAGTTGTCCTGAAAGACCATACATAGTTGTTGGTTCCAAAGAGGATCAACAATATCCTCATTGAGAGAATGTACACAAACACACAAACATCTCACCACTGTCAACTCCTTTCCAGATGCCTTTCTGAACGCTTTGGTCCATCTAGTTTTTCTTGGATTTCGCTTCTTCTTGAAGTTCTTGTGACATTTTGATCTGCAGAATCTGAATGTCTAAACGTAATATAAAGAAAACAGACAAAAACAAAAAAAAAAAATCAACTTCAGAATGAGCTCAACATAGAGTGGTGTAGATATTACCAGGAAAAACTTGTATGTGGTACAAATTAGAAATATTTAGCACAACAAACTTGATGGAATGTCCATGTTATTAATCTTTCTGCGTATTCATTGAGACTGTAGGGCTGTGCTACGCAGATACATATGCATCAGCCAAATATGTGCTTATGTTAGAGCTGGATGATATGACCAAAATTTATATCACAGCATATTCCATAATTTTGGTCGATACCATTCCGATATTGAAATGAATAAATTGAAAACCACAGAGAACCTGCCATGTACAAATAGGATAACTGCACTTACAGACGTATGAAAAACAAAACTGCCAAATCTATAAAACCTCCTCCTATAAACTGTGTTTTAGATATATCTAAAATAAATTAAATCAAGGTTGACCTCTAAATTTATAAAACAAAAACGTGACAATGTCAGCAAACAAGAATGTTTCTTGGCATAATAATAATAATAATAATAATAATAATAATGTATATCAAACACACACATTTAAAAGCCAGGTACATATAATTTAACAAATGCTTGAAGACACTTCTGTCTGCACGTCCCGTCATAACTATATCTGAATATCATTATTCATACTATTAGTAGTAGTAGCAGCAGCAGTAAAGTTTGCAAATCCAACCAGTAAGAATGTACCAAACTGCAGTAAACATAGCATACTGCGATAAATCATAATCTATACAGAAATAAAAGCTTAAACCGGATCAGTGATTTTTATTACCGTTGGGAAGCTTTATTCAATTATAAAAATTAAAGTCCTTTCCGCCTAAAACACAACAAAGCCACTCAAAGCTTCACAGAAGTACTACAGATGCACTATGTATTTTTATGACGTTTCACGTGTTGTTCCACATCGGAACATTAGAGGTCGCGCTAACTCCATCTCAGACCGTCAATGAGGCCAAACAGGCCCTGCAACAAATACATATTAAGTTTTGACATGTCCATGTGAACTATATCATGTTTCATAACCAAACACAGCTGAACAATTCTGTGACTAGAAATAGTTTTATTTAGCTTACTTCGATTTTTTTTCTTGCTTTTAATTCGCTGTTTTGCTCCCACGTGAGCGACTCCAACACGTTATCAAATTAGCATTAGCCAGTCGTCAGCTAGTGGCCGATAAACGCGAGCTCCTACTGTATAAAAATAATTGATCAGGCGTAGAAACACAACTTTACCTTGCAGTCGTTCCGTACAAACATCACTCCGTGTCCAGGGTAGACTGGGGCCGAGCAGAAATAGCATTTTTCGATGCGCATCTTGGCATCGGATGAGCTGCGTGTTGCAGCTGATGAAAACAAGACCGTCCGGTCGCTTTCTTATTCTTTTTGCGTCACCAGTCGGGGGATATGTGATTGCTGCCCCCTGCTGGATTATCATTTTCACTGGTCAAACTTCTTCACTACAAGTAGACGGAGGACTGACTGTAGATGTGGATCATGCACACACACACACACACACATACACACACAGTATAACTGTAGAAAATACTCTTCTATTCTTCTTCTCTGTTGACTAGTATTCTCTACTATATACTTTGTTTACATATTTATACACACACACACACACACACACACACACACATATATGTGTGTGTGTGTGTGTGTGTGTGTATGTTTGTTTTCAGTGCGAATTCTTAAGATTGACCTTTGACTGACCCCTTAGATTGACCCTGCATATTCACATACATACACCACAACGCATCACATATTTATTACTATACTGCATAGACCACACCATCACTGTCCTGTCTCTTTGTCTGTCCTGTCCTTTAATGTTCCACTATTGATGATTTTAGTCCTGTCTGAACGAGGAATCAGGGAGGGCCGGTGAAGGACGCATTCACTCTCACCCATACCTATGCATTAAAAAACAAACATCTGCTGTAAGATTGAAATAGGCTACATGTATATATACGTCCTCATAGTACATCTGTCATGTTGAGTATATACCCACCTGTAAATTATATCTATAGTATTGCCTTTACCTAAATCCCTAAATCAATCCACTTCCACACTTCTGCATCCACTGCTGTTATGTGCTTGGGAACTTTAAATATTATTAAACAACCATAAACATTTTCACCCATCACACTGAAGACTTATACTGTTATATTGATCTGCACATAACTGCCAATATGTTTACACACTACAGTGCAGTAGAACTGTACTGTTTTATATTGGTCTGGTATATTCTATATTAAATTGTATTTTCACAATTTAATAGACAACACAAATTTCTTATGCCCATCGTGCTGCTCATGTCTGGGAGTTACCAAACAAATTTCATTGTATCTCTGATACAACAACAATAAAGTCTTATCTTGTCTATCTTATCTTACCTGCACATATTTTTTTTTTATATTTTGTAGAATCTTTATATCCTGCACTTGCTGCTTATTGCACAACTGGTTAGACACAAAACCGCATTTTGTTGCCTTGAACTGTGCATGTGCAATGACAATAAAGTTGAATCTAATGTAAATCAAAAACAAAATCTATTCTAATCTAATCAGGCCAGTTATCCTAAACATTTCACTCAACAAAGAAGATTAAACACAATGCAATACAAGAGTTATTCTTTTTTACAAGAACATTTTTATTATCTAGTTTTTATGATCATCTTAGAAGTGTCAAAAAAAGAAGAAATTGCTGCAACATTTCCACTTGTAAAATAATATATTTTGTTGCTCACTTTGGATTTTTCAAAAATGCACTCTGGCACTCAAAACCAGAAGCATCCGAAAACTTAAATAACAGTCAAATCTACGTTCTAAATCTAAATGTGAAGCCTGAGTTAAACCAGCAACATTAACTGCGACTTCCAAATTAATCTTTGCGAATAATCATTACACTGACAAACCAACACCATACATGTTTCGGAAAATGTCACATTATAATTTGAGAAATTCTTTCATTAAAAACATGGTATTAAAAAGGAAAATCTAAAGCAGAAATTCCAACATAACCCAAGCATCATTTGGGTGAAATTTCAAGGTAGTAGAAAGAGAGCAGAACTGGGTCAGACAGCTCAAACTTTAAAAAAAAAAAAAAAAAGCCTTTCTAGTAACCAAACCCATTTGGAAATCATATCACTTTTAAATGCAGATAATGTATATAATGTAAATGAAAACCAAAGAAAATCACAAAATAAGACAGACTTTTAAGATTCTTTGGTTAGGATAATTAGTATTACAAAGGTATAAAAATTGATTATGTTGCTCTTCACACAAAGGGTTTTCAATATGATAGTCAGAATTCTTCAAATTCCCTTCATGTCACTCCTGGACATGAAACTAAACAAAGAGAGAAAAAAGAATCCTTCATCCTTATGCCAACATTTGGTAATGGTAACAGATCATTCTCCCCCCGAAAAATAAATAACATCATCTGTTACAGGCGGGACACAATGGATCTTTGGTCTTGTGTCAGTACTTTTCACTGTACCGAGTATCAGCTGAATGAAACAAGCCATACCCATCTGTGGAAGCAGACAACTCTTTGGATAATAGCATCGGCGTCACCTCTGCGTTTAGCAATGGTCTAGAAGGCAAATGGAGCACAAATCTTGTGCTAAAGCTTTCACCAGGAATAAAGCACTCGTAATATTTACACTAAGAAAAAGCGGCACCATTCGAAGAGTAATTCACATCTCTGGCAAGAACAATATTTTGGCAAATGCACCCTTAAGGTATATCTTCTATATTTTTGGTTGCTTTATAGTATCTATTGAATTATCAATAACTCTTTGGGTACAGGGTTTTTTTTTTGTCTTTGGATCTGATCTTCTATAGGATGCAGGAAGCAGGAAGCCCTTTCTATATTAAGGCCATGTTAAAGCTTTTAGTTCAGTGCACTGAAAATGCCAAACAGTACTGTCTGATAAAGCTAAAAAACAGTTTGACAAAATGTAATGCACTTGACATCTTCACGACAAAGACAAACAACGAAACAAAAGCTCTTTCAACCATGAAAATATAAACTAGAACATAATGGACTAGAAGAGGTAAGAAGACATGGCACTGAAGTGTTTTCACTTTGTCCCCTGAGTCTGAGATAATACTGCAAAATACGTAGTAAAAAGGAGGTAGTAATGTATATAAAGAGCAGAATACTGAGGTAGACAATCCGTCAAAAATGGACTCCACTGCACCCTTGGCTCCAGTGGAAAAGTAATTAAATATAATGAAAATGTATCACAGTACATTCCTGACATTCTTCTTCTTTTTTTTTCTTTAACATTCATCATGGGTGAGCTTTGGTTAGGACAGACAACGCCGAACACACAGAACAGGTAGAAAGTGTTAAAATCGAAATAAAATGTTATAATGAACATTCATACAAAATCCTGAGGTAAGTCTGAAGCAAATGCGCATTTCTTCCATTGCAGCAGCTAGTTTCCTGATCCCTTGTCTGTCAAGAAATACCCAAGCAGCTCCTCTCAGGAAGTGAATGAGGTAGAAATGGCGTTAGCTTCGGCAGCTGGACAAAAGAGACGAGCCAGGTGATGTCACGAGCTGGCTGCTTCAGAAGTCTGCAGGGCGGGAAGTTGGTTGTTGGAGGTGCTGCTGAGCCAGGAAGCATCAGTGGCAGATTGATGGAAAGAATGACTCAGCAGACCCTCATTTTCCACTTGAAATGACTCCTTCAGCTCTGTGGCAGCGGTACCGTTGTCTGACCCCGAAGATTCAGTTCTTGAACTTTGGCTAGTTGACGGGTTGCTTATTTCTTCGTTGCTTTCCTCATTGGAGTAGTGTCCAGAGTCTCCGGTCTCTTGACTGCCCTCGCTGGTGTGAGACCTCTCCGAGTGAAGTGGTCCATAGATGATCTCCTGGGACGAAGGGGACAGAGGCGCTGAGCCTGGACGCGCGTCGTATCTCAGAACAGTTTTTCCAGCCTCATACAAGCTCGCCCTCATTTCAAGCTAAAAAGACAAAAAGTAATAAGTTAAAATAAAATCCTATCTGTTTAAAGAAAAAGACTGAATGACCAGAATAGCATCACATGACTTACATCACTTTCAGATGGATTTATGAAGTCTTTCTTGAAGAGCAGCCAACTCTTGCTGCTGATTGGACCGGCTCTATTTATGACCATGTCTGACCCACCCTGGAGCATATGGAAGCATTTTATATATAGATATATGTGTATATATACTGGTATTAAAATTATACACAGTCATATAACTATTACATTCATTTTGTCTCAGGTTTGTCTCACCTTTGCATCCACTAAGTGACCACCTATCATGGGTATCAGAGCATCCACATTCTCCAAGTGGAGGTTACTGGGCAGTGACAAACCAGCATGCGGACCTTCGGCACCTCCCATAGCAATAACTTTGGTGCCAGATGATTTTCTATCAGTCATGCAAACATAAATATGTTTATGTTAAGTCATATGATTATGTTCTGATTTTGTTCTCCATATTTGCAAATATTATCATCAGTACCTTGGTCTACCCTTGCTGATCAGGATCAAAGCACACAAGGCAATACAGGTTAAGGCGATGCTCACACCGACCATGATCCCAGTCATAGACCTCTGGTCTATGTGGTAGAGACCATCAGAGAACACTGGAAGATATAATTGCACAGTGTTTCAGAAGGAAACAACATTATCTATACTGTGTAAGAGAGAGAGAAATCTAAGTATGGCAGCGGCATTCAACAACGATGCTTCTCCTTTTAAAAGTGTGATATCTTCATGTTTGCTGCAATACAGACCACCACAGGAGATCATTCCTGTCAACTTTAAAGTTGTAATATTACATTACATTACATTCTGTTACATTATGAAAGAGCTGCAGACTCTCCCTGCTTAGAAAACTCTGTATTTGTTTTCTATTTTAATGAAGCACCTTCTTGGGCTTCTCATAACATTTCATCCATGAATAAATGTTTATCAAAACTGTCATATAAAGTCAGCAAATCTTCTTTTATTCTTTTAAATTTGAGAGGACTTATCAAATATTTGACTTAAAAATGTAACAAATATTAATAACAAATGGTTGTGTTTATTACCATTTGTGATGCAAAGATACTTTTTGTGAACAATTGTGGTGTAAAGATCTGGGGTTATACACTTTCTATGAACAACGCTGGATTTTTTTTTTTTTTTTTTAATCTACAGCAGGATGTGATGCAAAGCACCTGACTATTGCATGTATTATCAGTACTGGATGCGGAGCATGAATCACAGAACCTCTTCAAATCCATATCCAAAATATCACCATAGTGACTTTGGCTACATAAACTTCTGATCAAGAAAAAAAAAATCTGAAATCTGAAAAAAAAAAAGAAGTGAAGTTTAATCATCAAAGCATAATTAAAAGGTTCATTAAGTGGCACCAGAGATTATAGACCAAAATCACCAGATTAATTTGACTCTAACGCAACGATAAACCTAATACCATCCCATCAGGGGCCTGATGCAATAAATACATTAAGCTCATGACGTGAGACACTTCCATCATGTTCTCTGTTCCTGTGTTTCACATTTCTGACCTGTTGTGTCTGGGAAGTTGTTAGAGTGCCTGGGGTTCTTGCTGCGGTGGACGTGTTCTCGCCTCAGGGCCAGCTCCACGGGGTCGGAGAAAGGTCCGTCACCTATCCTGTTGGAGGCACATATCTTCACGAGGTAGACGTTCCCTGGCTCCAGATTCTCCAGTAGGGCCATGGTATGACTTCCTATGGTCACATAAGACAGAGGAGAAGTTGAAAAAAGTGAAACGTTAAAACTGATCTTCTACAGCAAAGAAGATACAGAATGTACGTTTGTTTAAAACTAGTAACGACAAAAAGTCGTAGAGACCTTCCAACACACGAGAACTTGCTTTGGACTGCTGCTTAGATATTGATCAGCGACATTCAATGGACAGCAGCATGAGATGGTAAAATGTATTCATAGAAAACAAAATATACATTTTACTAATATCGCAGTTAGGAATTCATGTGGTCTAACAGGGATTTGGAAAGAAAAAAAAAATCACTGTTTACTGTTTATTTCATGGACTGCCAAAACATGTAATTTTTATTACTTATGAGGGTAATGCTCTGCTTTGAGACACAAGATTTCCTTCAAAAACACCTCAGCGTTACTGATTTTACAGGAAAACACAATAAAAACAGACTCCTCACCTTCCCTCTGGATTTTTTGCCAGTGTCCTGCCATCCAAGATTTTTGTGAAGCATATAGGATGGTATAGTGCGTAACCAAGACATTCGGGTCGCTGGGCTCCCTCCAGGACACCAGAGCAGTGTCATCCTCAATCAGAGTGAGTCGCACTCCTGCAGGTGCGTGGCTCGGTGCTGCACACACAGTATTCACGACAATCAACTTTTACTAAGAAATGCAGTGAAAATGCAATTACTGGATCTCAGTCTGCACGCTAGAGGTGATAAAAGGATATAAGAAAGGAGACACAGTTATGGCAAGATGAAGTTAAGTGTTGTCCCAGTTTATTACCTGCTGGCGGGGTCTGATGATAAACAACAGAACTCCAGGGACTTGACATCTGATCCACATGGAGACGCACCACAAACTCGTAGCGAGTGTTTGGAGCCAGGTTCTGAACCATCACACTCTGCTTGGTGCTGTGGAGAAAATAAATTTAAAAAACATTCAAAATTCTTTGTAAATATTTCAGAATGAGATATAAACATATTTAACCAAACCAAAGCAGATTTTCTTTTGTCAGTATAAGAGAAACTTTGTCTGTTTGAAAGGTTCTTACATTTGCAGGTAGCGTATAGAAGAGACATTGTGCGTTCCCACAGGTGTGCAGCGGACTGTATAGCTAACAGCCTTTCCAGGTGCGAAAGCAGGATGACTCCAACGCAGGGACACTGCAGACGAGTTGCTGGTCAAGATGGTCACTTGATGTGGAGGTGGAGGAGCTACAGTCAGCTGGTCTCTGGCCGCTGAAAGATGAAGACAAACAAACAAAAGTCAAACGTTTAAAGAGAGATGTATCCAAGGTGAACAGTTGTAGTGCATTTTAACAGTCGTACAGCGGTTTGAAAGAAAACCTTAGAATAATTTACTCACACACGCATCCAGGAGTGCTAATTGTTTGGTCTGTCTGATAACCATCTCCAAATTTATTAACAGCCAGAATCTTGACATGATATTTTCTCCTTGGATCTGAAATACAAATAGTTAATTTAATGCTCAGCCACGTCTGCCCATTTTCGTCAGAGACCTCGCTCACAGTAGATCTTGTGTAATTATGCCTAAGTCTAAAATATCACCTTTGAAGAATAGGCCAATGGTTAATAACGAAGGGTATTTTAAAAGGAGCCTGACATGAGAACAATTAGCTGCAGGAGGGAGAGTTTGCTGTTCAGAAGTGGCCGTCCCCCATACATGGAGCGTGCATGGTCTCCCTTATTACCCCTGAGCTCTCATTTATCATGTGTAGTTCTGTGTAGGAAGCATGGGAAAGCTCAGCGAACCCCAAACCTTGGGGAAAATAATGATACTATCAATGATGTGATCTTTTTTTTCCCTTTTCAGAGCTGGAAAACATTTACTTCCATTCAGCCCAACTGGTAATGACTAATATGTTCTGTAAACAAATTACAGTCTTTCTGTTGAATAGCCAAGATGGAGGCTGTAAAATGTACTGTTAAAATTGGAGGAGACATGAGGTGTACTGGCATATATAATCAGAAAGCACAGAGCTCTGGGGTTGGGAACATCTCATTTGAAAATGTGTTTAAGCTTTAAAAAAACACTACCATTTCCACATACTCTAAATCAGGATGAGGAGCTTTAAGAAGCGTTAAGATTTGTTTTATGTTCCAAGGGTGAAAGGTCAGCCTTTGGGTATTGACCAATGACGGTAAAGTGTCCAGGCCTGTCTTTGGGGGCTGGGCTAGGGGCAGTGTTCAGCTGCTGAGATCCAAGGCCCATGGGACCTGAGGGAGGGGGTTGACTGGGGTCAGCAGGCCAGGCCAAGATAGAACAGAAGGAATCCAGGCACAGGGCTGTGGGATAGAAGGTGAGCATCTTTTGTTTCCCCTTCCATGTTCTGTCCTCTGACTCTGCCCTTGTGTTATAGCTTTAAACTTGGAGCAACAGCATCAAGGAAAGAAATCAGTGATATTATGGAATATGAAACTAGTGACACCAAGATGTGATTAATAACAACAACAATAAAAACCTTCTAGAGGGTTTTAAAGTGAAAGTATAGACAATTATGACCACATATATATTTTAACCAAAGACATTAACAAAACATCTACTAAAAAAACAAAAACATTTTCTGCTTATTTGGTAGGGACTGAGGAGCAACCAGGCTGTGCTCACTTTGTCTCAGTATGGTTCCGGTTGATATTGCATATGGATTGATGAAGGTTATTTACATGGATGGCACAGATGACCAGTGGGGGCGGGATTCTAAAGCTAAGACCGCTGTCTCACGACCAGAGGTCAGTGGCTCGGTCCAGGTCTGGCCCATCCCAGGGGTCTTTGTTCGTGTGCACCAGTGTCCAGCTAAAGAGAGGAGGTGGCAAGGGTCTTACAGAGCAGGTCTGGCCCAGGACACAACACAATGGCCATGCATAATTAAGCAAGCCTTAGAATAGGAAACGCTAATGGGAGGGACATCTGGTTACTGACCTCTAACCTTGGGAGCCTGATCCCACACAAAACCACAGTGAGACTGCAGAAGGCTGCTGGTTAGACAGGCAGGGTCAGCCCATATTGATCAGGACAGAGAGTGAAAATGCAAATGCAGCATCCCACTGCCCACTGAATTAAATTAAATAAAGATCCATTTATGTGAGAACTCACTGGTCACCATTTGTCATATAGGTCTAGATGATAGAACAATACCATATAGTCAAATATATCCCTTCTCATTACTCACCAAGGCCACCAATAGTGTAAGTATAGGTCTGAGACTGCAGAATGATGTTTGGCTGCTCTGGTTGGCCTTCCTCGTGGTAGCATAGCTGGAAACCCTGAATAGCCACAGAATCTGGGGAGGTTTGCCAGCGTGCCACAATGGAGGTGCAGTTAAGAGGTTCAAGTTGAAGAACAGGGGCTGAAGGGACTAAGAGAGGCAGAGAAAGAAAACTTAGGGCCAATACATGCTCATTTGTATATCACTACGAACAAAACTAGAACAATCAAAACAACAGGACAGATGTTGCAGCAAAAGTAAGGGCAAATGGATTAAAGTGGAATATTCATTTTTGTCATGACAGAGGTTAAATCTAAAGTTTGTGCTGTAATAACAATCTATAACTTGTTCTGAGAATGTGGAAAATGTAAATATTAACCACGATAACAAAAACTTTTCAAACATAACATTCAGTTTTAGAAGACAAAAACCTCCCCCAACTCAGCAGGCTATTAAAGTGGGCTATTCTTTCCCTCCCATAGAAGCCTGAGGCCCACTCTTTATGATCCGTGACTGAGGCCACTCTAACATCACTGACAGCGAGAGCAAAGGTTTCAGGGTAACCATTACAAAGACTGTGGGACAATGCTACAAGAGCACAGTCTGATCATATGCCAGCCAAACTGCCTGAACTCAGGTGACCTTCCCGGTATTCCCAGAAATGTGTCAAAACCGAAAAGGACGTCAGCTTTAGCAGCATTTGCGTTTACTGTATGTATTTTATAAAGAGGATACTTATTTTGAGGTCTAACCCACGTTGACGTGCACATGATGAAGTTGGATAGAAAATATTCAATTACCAGCTTTCAAAATTCATGACAGCACCTCTTTTTCAAGCTCCACTTACCTTTCTTGCTGGAGATCTTGGGTGTGCGGTGTGATGTCCACGCTGAGGGCTCACACCAACCGACACGTGTGGCTGCAGCCATGCGGAGCAGATAGATGGTATCAGGCTGCAGACCCTCCAGGAGATACTCGGTGCTGTTGTGAGGCAGCTCAACAGATGTGACAGTGCTGTCCACAGCTGTGCGGTAGGAGAGTCTGTAGGCTGACACCTGTCCACGACTAATCTTGGCTGGCAGTGGCTGCCAGCTCACCTGGATGTCTGTTGAACTGTGGCTGGACAGACTTAACTCTGGAGTACGAAGAGGCACTGCAACAACATAGAACAAACAATTGACCAAGAATGCAAACATGCAGATTTAATTATTCACTGAAATCAGCTTGATAAAATAATATTCCAAAAAAAAAAAACTTGCCAAGAACAGAATAGTTAGGCTTACAGCCACTCAACAAAGTCCACTCTGAACACAAATTCTTTGCTTGTATGTTAGCTTACAAGCCAGACTGATTTATTGCCAGGAATGCTGGAAGTCTCAGTGCTTTGTGCTTACCGTCCTCCAGGGTATGTTGACTGACTTGGTCTGACATACGACTGGCTCCCATTGGCATATAGGCCACGACATAAAAGCTGTAGTTTCGTGCTGATTCAAGGTCATCGATGATATAACTAGTTGTGTCGTTGCCAATAACAACTTGGTATTCCTCATTGTTTAGACCTGCACAACAGCAAATCATAAAGTAGGTTAGCAAACAGGCTTAGATTGCCAAAAAAGAAGGAGACATGACTGAAAGGAGGGTTAAGTACACATTATATAAACAGCCAGCGTTTAGAAAGAACGCTCACAGCCTCTGAATGTCACTGTGTAATGCAAGGCACAAACTCATAACTGTTTCCAGACCATTGAAACAAGTCCTATTAAACATCTGAAAGACCCGATTTTACAGAGTTCCTTAGCTGTAAATCTAACAGTTAAAGTGAAATATCTCCTCACATTATTGGTTTGCAAGACTGTTAGACTTAAATAACTGCCCTGTCCCTTTAAATGCAAGCAGAATGAGCTGGAGTGTTGACAATGGGCTGACTAAGCCTGTTGTTATTTAAGAGAAGTTGCCACCCTGAGTCCTCCTTGACCTCTGCTCTGTGCAGCAACAACAGATGGCCTTCAACTACGGAAAGTTGATTTCAGGCTGATGTGGCTTAAAGAGGCTGACAATGATCGAGCATTTCCTTTTTTTTTAAACCTTCCTTCCTCCCAACTCAGGACTGACTGTTGTCACACTCAAATGATGAGAGGAACAAGATTAAAAAAAATAAAGAAAATCTGTATCATAGTCTCACCTTCAGCCTTCATATAATGTATGGAGTAGGCGATGACTTTGTCTGCATTGTAGAGCGGTCTCTCCCACGCCAGTAAGATGGCAGAGCTTGAGATGGTCTCAGCATGGATATTTCTTGGTGCACTGGGCCTGTCCTCAGACATGACAACAATGAGGCGAGCCAAGGACAGCACAGAGCCTTGTTCATTCTCTGCCACGCACTGATAGATGGCATCATCCTCAGGGATAATCTGGGTGATCACCAATTTACTGTGAAACAAGAAAAATCATCAATGCAAAAAGAAGCTATTAAAGGACTGTTATCATTTCATTAATTTAGGAAAGTCTTTTCTTTTTATTATTAGGCATTTGTGCATGCTTAATTGTCACCACCCCTCCAGTTGGACAGTACCTGTTGTACATCTTAATCCTCCCGTTTAAGTGAACCTGCTCTCCATTCTTCAGCCAGCTGATTCGTGGTGGTGGGACTCCTTCTGCCTGGCACATGAATCGAGCAGTGCCTGCTCTTGGGCGGGTCTGGCTCTCAGGCCTCTCAACAATTTTTGGTGGAACTGAAAGAGATGTGCATGAGCAAAATCAGATTTAAGAACTTTGTCTAATGCTTCCCATTTGTTAATCAATAAAACGCTGGCTGTATGGCATCTTACATATAACAATCCTACAACTAAGAGTTGTTTACAGTACCTAGAACTGTGATGTTGGCTGAAGCAGTAGTGTGGTTACGGGTTCCAGGTGTGGTGGCCCTGCAGATGTAGACACCACTGTGCTTGGGATTGACATCTGTAATAACCAGGTTTCCATTGCCCAGCACTCTGGCATTGTAAACATCAATGGGTTTACTATCCGCACGGCTCCAGGAGATGATTGGTGAGGGGTTACCTGTGGCCACACACTCCAGGACCACAGTCTGGCGCAGGGAAACAGTCACATTCTGAGGTCCAGCTATGATTCTGGGCCTCTGACGTGGTTTAGGGCCTACAACTTCAAAGTAAAGCAGAAATGTCAACAGGATGAATGCAGAAATAATGTTCATTCCTAAGATCCCAACAATGGAGATACTATACCTTTGTTGACTGTCAGCGTGGCCTCTCTACTCCTCAAACGGCTGCCGATGTTAGTGGCCAGACATCGATAATGTCCAGCATCTTCCAGTTGGACATTGTGAATCTGAAGTACTCCGTTCGGCAAAACTGTTATTCTGAGGAGACAAAACATTAACGTAAGGGTCCTAAATAGAAGCTATATTTGAATATTGACAGAATATAGGACTACAAGCGGAACACTGCATCTCAAATTACTTAAAGTTAGTACCTGTCTGTTTGTAGCGGCAGTGTGCTTTGGTTGAGCTCCCAGGTGGTGGTGGCTGGAGGGTTGGAGGTGACTGCACAGGAGAATCGTGCCACAGAACCCTCCGACACCACCACAGGCACAGGATGCAACAGAAACTCTGAGATCCCTGTGCAAACAAACAAAACTAATAAAAACCCAGATGATTCAGTGAGTAATTCTTTAAAAAAAAAAATTGAACCATCTATTTTTATGTATGCAAAGACTTGACTTTGATGGATGTTAACTGATCACATGAAAGGAATTGATCCCTGTAAGACACCAGGTGCTTTTGTGCAGATGAGCAAACACGTCCCAGTCTGACCAGCTGGTCTAATCAATGGATCAATTGATGAATGACAGAGAATGGTGCATTATTATAGGTAAAAACTAATCAGTGCTCATTGCCTAAAAAAGTAGTGCAAGTAAAAAAAAAAAAAAAAAAAGCAAAAAACAACCTAAATGCTAGGAAATATCTGAATCTAAAAATTCTGCCTATTTCAACACAAACAGGCAAAAGTTAACTTTCTAGAGATATTTCTTATATAAGGACGGTGCAGATTTTTACCACTATATACACTGTGTGTGTGTGTGAATGTTCAACTTATTCATTAAATGAAGCTAATAGCTAAAAGTGTAAATACACTTTCCCTAAAATCAGTAAAACCACTTTTCACAATCTGCTGAGTCACACTTGGTCTTTGCACATTAAAAAAGGTCTTTCAATAATCATTAGAAATAACCAAACCCCAATCTGCATTAACTGAGACAAAGTCGATGCAATATGATCAATGACCTTCATTCATTAAGGTGATAAGTCCACCCTCCCTCCTTCCCCCATACACGCACTCAAATGGAGGAAGTCAATATCATGTTAAAGAAGATCAATATTCTTGTTCTCCCACTGAAACTTCAAATTTAAACCACAAGCTTCAGAAGAACAAAATAAAAAGTAGAAACTCTTCAATTTAGGATCCTCATGTTGCTTATGGGTAAAACTAATATTTCATTCACGCAAGAACAGATTTGTGAATTACTCCTTTATTTGCAGCATCTCAGCTATCTTGTCTCAATGGCTGACTGGTGAGCTCTGACAAAATACAGAGTAAATTGAAAGAAGGTAAGAACAATATGCTACTCGGTGTCTGTGATGCGTGATGCAGGTGGTGGGAGTGGCCTAACTGGGAATATGGTCACGTCTGGAGGGAACAAATCAATGTCTAGGTCAAGCAGCACAAAGATTTCCCTGAAAAGGTCAGAGTTCACTTTAACCCCCTGTCCAGTTAATTTCAGCCCAAACTGGAACCCAACTGACAACAGTTTGCCATTAGTCCTGAAAAAAACAGTTTGATAATTTTTATGTATTTACTATTCTGCACCAACTGTCCCATATAAGTCACATTTGCAAAGAAAATACCTCCATCTTTTCAAAGTTTTTACAAAAAAAACAAAACGTGGCCCCTATTACATAGTTGTATAAACCCTGAAAGTGTAGAATAATGCAGTACAAAGCCCAGACTAAGGAAAACACTTCCTGAATGTAAAAATAAATAAATAAATAAAAGTTTTAAAAAGGACCACAACTCTGTGCTGTGGAGAGTTGAATCTATTTATTCACATGACAAAGTTTTTTTTAACAAAAGCGCTCTGCTTGGCAGGGCAACAGAGGGCCTGATCCAGTGAAAGGGACGGTGGGCTGGGAGAAAGAACAGAAGGGGTCCCCGGCCACAATAGGCCTGTGACATCACAAAGCCTTTCCTTTTCTGACCCCCGACCCCTAGGACCTCTGGACAGAAGGGGAGCCCAGAAAAGTCCCCTCCTCCACTCCCTGTCTACAGCTGACCCAAAATCTTTAACCCTTTCACTGACTAAGATAGGGTAACAGATCAAACTTGAATTTGGATTTTATGTGGATGTTTATGTTGTCTCTGTACAGAAAACTGGGAAGTTTTGTTTTGCTCTTTGCAGATAGTGAACATGAGTGTGCAATCACGTAAATTATATTTCTTTCCAGCATGTACCTCTATTGTCATTAACTTTTCTTTTTTTTTAAAGAATGAAGGTTGCAAAATTTCAAAATGGTACAATCAGGACATTTTGCTAAAACTATTACATTCAGAGTCATTGTCAAAATCAGTAATTACTACTACTACGGAGGACCACTCTAGTTACCATGACACCAGCCAAAGGATATCCCTTATAGTATCTTTGAAAAGAGTCCATGGTTGACCGGACTCAGTGAATGGACACAGCTGTCTTGTCCACTGATATGTGGACAAACAAACGTCCTGAAATCTAGGCTTTTCTTCAGAGCAAGTCAGGGGCAGTCCAAACAAAGGCTAAAAGGCAAATGGCCTTTTAGAGATTCCTGCATGTAGCAGACCATTCGGCAATTACACAAAGCCATAATCTGCGGTGACAATGCAATCCCACAAACATTTACACTGAAAGAGAGGGATGATTTCTAAACATTTTTGTCAAAATTGTAGATCACCTCCACAAACATGCAAGTAGTGCTTTTTTTTTAAATCAAAACTGAGAATGGACACACTGAACAAGCTTGTGACTGCCTATTTATGGAGTATTTATGAGCATCTGAATTGACTCCGCACCTATCTTTAACTATCTCTTAAAATGATCCTATAACTGGCCTGACATCTTTAAAGTCAAGTATGACTACTTTGCAATGACATGGACACCCAAGCGTTTAGAGGTTTCTGGCCTGTGATGAAAAAAAAAGAGAAAAGTATAGGGTACATCTGCTTCCCATCTCCAGGTTTATAACCCATGAACTGCCATGCTGATGCTTTACAGCAGACAACACCAACAAAGTGCATATCTTCAGAAAGTGTAACCAATTGTCATCTTGAGCTCAGCACAGTGGAACAAGTGTATGTTAGCACCAGATACTTTCTCTCACTTTGAGCTCCATACTTACTTGCGATAGTCAGACGTGATCTTTGGCTCAGGATTGCTCCGTATCTGTTTTGGGAGAGGCACTGATAGAATCCTTCATCTGAATCTTCATTGGTATGCTTTGTCTTTGGTATGTACAAGGAGCCGTTGGGCAGAAACTTTATGTGATCACTTTCTGCCAGCTTAACTCCATTCTTTAGCCACTTGATGGTGACTGGAGGCTGCCCATGAGCCTGACAGTCCAACACAACTGGGTCCTTTGGTAGTACAGTAACATCACTGGGCTCAGTGATGAAAGACAGCTCACTGAAACTCAAAACACCTATAGGAGAAGAAAAGGGAAGATTAAAAAATGGACATGGCTCTGAGTAATGGAGGATCACAGATGCTGATATATTAGATAGGAATATGTTAAATAAATAAAAAATAAACGTATAATATCCTTATATCATATTGTGTGTGTGTGTATATATATATATACATATATATGCTTATCACATAAACGTGAAGAGCATCCTAACTAATAGTCTTAAAGCATACAATTTCGGTATATAAATTTGTTTTAACAAAGCTTCTCAATCAACTTGGCGTTGTTTTTAAAGAGACTCTTAAAAATATCATTCACATAAAGGCAAGCTTTATTACCAATCAACAGTTTGAGGAACGCATAAAGGCTCCCCATACTCACAGAAAGCCCTTTAACAACAACAAACAGCACACTTACCTGATAAAGGAAGAAGCAAAGCAAAAAGAAGCCAACGCTGGCAAAACTTCATTTTAAAATGAGCCATTTATCCAGATCGTGGTATCATTTTCCCCCCTCCGCGGGCCGCCGTCCTCCAGCGTGCTGTCCGGGGGTCTCCAGTATCTGATCTGGCAGCAGCGGACCACCAACCGCTCTACTGGTGCCGGCTCGGACCACCCCTCCCTACCGCGCATGCGCACACAGAACATCAGGCACCTAAACGTGGTGTCCCCCCAAAACAAGTCTAAAAAAAGAGTCCAATTTATAAAGTGGAAGTGACACAGAGAAAAACCTTGTAAATACAGTTTTAGTGGGCTCTAATGAATCATATCATATCCCTTGGTTTGAAAGTTTGCAATTAGTTTGGTCTCTCTGTGACTCTAAACAACTGTTTAATAACCGAGTATTTTATTTCCAACTGAATTGACTGTTGTGATATATTTTCTTGAATAAACCTCGTAATCTGTTCTGACATAGTATGTGCTTTGGTTAAACATGGCAACATCTGCTAGCTGTTCGACATATTCTCTGATCCATGTTCTTAAGGTGTTTTCACTTTAGTAAATGTGTGTCACCATATTGTAAGATAAGGCTTTTATTAATTCCACTTGTGGGAAATTTTGTTGTTACAGCAGCATCAGCACAGACAAAAAAGTAGTGTTTAAATATACAAAAAAATGGTCATTAAAAAAGACACATTATACATTTTGTACATTTTAGTGTTATGAGTGAGTGGAGTCCTGTTCAAGTCTCATCTAAATCAAACTGAGATCCTCTCAGAATCTTAACTATAAAGCTGATGGCCATTGTACCTGAAGCCCTAATCATATCTCCTACAGACATAACCCACAATGTGAAAAGTAATTTCATATGTTGCAATAGCAACATGGTTTGGTGAGTTTCTTTTTCTTTTTAGTATATTTGGATGTTTTGCACAACAGAATTAGATGAACACTGTGAATTATCTGAAGAGCATCTGCTCATACCACAGAATCTGGTAATTATGAAGAAGTATTGATGGCCTCAAGTCAGCTGCTTAATGAATTCAGATATTGATCGTGCGACCATGCCTTTTGACAATGACCCTCCTGTCTCCTGGCCCTCATTCAATATTAACACAATGGGCTCCAGCTGTGAGATCAGCAGTGCTGCATCAGCAAAATACCAGCCCATTGGTACAGGTAAATAAAAGTCCACACATTCAGAATGGCAACTGACTGGCAAACGCATCACACTTTTCTCAACTAAATCTGCAAATGTTTTGCAGTGATTTCAGAGGATGACTGCCACAAACCTGCATCTCCACACCTCAGTATCCAATCAAATGAAGAGAGAAGAGTGTAATTATGTATTGATTAAAGCTAACTATTGATTTAATCATCTAAAGCCTTATAGCCTAAATTTAAGGTTCAAATCAGCTGTCAGGTTAATTGCATTTAGTAATGTGTTTACTCAGTAGTTAACATTTAGAGATTATTTTATCAAAGATGCAATACTTTTTTTAATATGTTAAAATGACCTGTAGGAACCCTTAGAAGCTAACATAGATAGATATGTAATGTGTACATTTACTAGGACATGCCAATGTCTTTTTTTTTTTCTTTGTCCCTCTCTGGACACAAAAATGTTTTCTCTAATATGTGCAGTAATGATCTTAATTATGAAATATAGCTCATATGTCTATGACAAAGACTTAAATAAGCAAACATATGTGTTGTTGCCTCACTGTTAAAACAGGAATGCAATGCTGTATTCCTCATGAAATCTGTTGACTCACGATGCCAAATGTTGTGGTGTGGAGGTTTAAGTAACCAGTGTGCTCCACATGGCTATAAGTCCAGCTGTTTGGCCACGATCAATAGGGTTAAGGTCATTAACATGTTATGAATACCACGAGGCCCTGGGAAAGTGGAGCAGCGGGCCACCGATCTGGGTTGTGATTGGTTGGACATTGTTGCTAGAGGAGGCCAATCCCCCCACTGGCTTTAGATGTCATTTGAAGAGCAGGTGACCTTCAACCTCACGCTAAGAGGATGATGAAAAGGTTCTGAGTTTGGCTGCAGAAATATTGGAAGTGTACAGTGGTTGCCCAAAAACAAGCAAACATTTGCATATTTGCAAATAAATCAATAAATACTATCCTATGAGAGGGGCAGTCCAAAAAAATCATGTTTTTATCTTGTTAAGGAAATAACAGATTTTTTTTTTTCTTTTTTTAACAGTGACGTCACCTAATTTAAAGATCAACTACAAAACGAGCAATTCTGTTATTAACGGACTATATAGTTTAAAATCCTACAGTGCTGCTTCTTTTTAGAGCTTTAGGATAAATTGTTAAATCATCACCACTTCAACAGTATTCTTTAAAAAAGTTTATTGGCTTTTAAAACCACTTTAAAAATCTCACCAGTGAGTACTTTCCATTGAAAAAAGAAACAACGTGTTTGCAATATTAACAAGCTACTGTACATTAAGCAGAACACCAGACAACACCACAGAGGAGGGTTCTTTTTTTTCTTCCTACTGGTAGAAATGGACAACATAGTCAAACAGAGTTGGGTCAGTAAAAGGTTAAGAATCAGAGTCACTGCTTGATGGAGCTTCTGTAATCGTAAAGAAGAGCTTTTTCCTTCATTCAAATTCAAATATCAGTGCCATATTATGAAAGAAAAAAAAAGAAAGAGAGAAAATATTATGCTTCTTCACAAATGCATTTTTGCAAAACAAGAATATGTAAAATTGTGAGAAAAAGAAAAGTCATCAACAAAACATACAGAACATTAACTTAGTAAACAGCACACAACCAAAGTAATGTAATGAAACTAGCACTGCCAGTCTGGTTAACTGAACTTGCCCAGTTCACAAAAGACAGTGGTTACCAAGAACACAAAGTACAACAGAAGTCATCACACATGCGTGCATACAATCATTTATCAACATAATGAGCATGTAGGTTTTAAAAGGTTATTTAACTTTTTTTTCCCCTCAATGCTTTGTATTCTCATGTATGAGAATGAGTAAGAAATGTGTATCTCACTGAGATTAATGCACATTTTGCTACAAGACAATTATTCATTTTCTGACAATCCATTCAATTTCCTTACTCATCTTGTCAAAAAATTATTTTTTTTTTGCGGGCATCCATCATTACATTTATCTGTAAGGATGTGGCAAAGCCGTGTGTCATAAAAATTTAGTGCAATAACGTGAACCTCCAAAGTTTGTTGAAACACAAGTAATTTTTTTTTCTTTTTTCCAGTGTCTGCCGAAAGACTGAGCACGTCTGTCACAGAGATGTCTGCAACCAGATAACAGTAACACAAGTTTGTTTTGTTTTTTCTTCTTCTCAATACATGCTATTGATCCTGCTCAAAGCTCACATCACTTCTGCAACTGCAGAGCCCTATTATCTTTGAATAGAAAATAATAATAATAATAATAATAAAATAAAATCAGCAAGCGAGACCAGACAGCATTACTGTTACGACACATCAAGCCAGAAATGTAACACACAACATACAGTATTTTGCCGACTATAAATCTTTTAAGCTTCTTTTTTTTTATTATTATTATTATTATTATTACATCAACACGGTCCCACAAATTTCTCCCATGCCTTGATCACTAGCAGTGTTCCTCGTTAATGATTTTAGGCCTTTCTCTCATAGTCTTCATGCCCACTGAGCTGGATAATTTACGCCATGGTGGGCGTATACCTGCTTGGCCTCATCCATCCTGCTCTAATTGAAAGCAGGATAGTGTGTACTTGTCTTTAACTGCGCTGACCATAAAGTCTGGAGGTCTGCTTTATAACCCTCTGTTTCATTATTACCCACTCGTCCCCTGTAGTCAGCCTTTCATTCTTGTTAAACCGTCACTTTGGACAATAGCAGGACACGTTGACTAATGGCCTTTACATTGGAGTTGTCTTTGCTCAACTGTTGCTCTCTGACCCTCCTCCTGCACACAAGCGTATACAAACACACCCTGACAACGGCCCTCAAGTTGGTCATTATTAGTCATATGGCTTCAGGAATCATTTACTCACTCATTACCAGCTACTGTGTTTAATAGAAATGTGGAAATGGGAAAATAAGTGCTGAAGTGGTACTTCATTTGAGCTAACTTTTTCCAATCACCATCCTCCCAGCAGTGCTTCATTTTCCTGTATCTCCCTGCTTTTTTTTCTGTCCTCCCAATGACACCAGTGCTGCAGTACTGCACACACTCCAGAACTTTCAGTTCGCCACTATATGACTTCTATAGAGCTGTCAGGCACAAATCACTCGATCAAGATCTATTGTGTCAGTGTGTGTGTGTTTGCGTGTGTGCGTGCCTGAGTGTGAGTGAGTGATCTCTGACTGTGCTTTTTTCGCAGCGGAGGCTATCGAGTTTGCTCTGGAGGATACTGCTGCTGCGTTGCGAGGAAGCTGGCTACCTTCCCAAGTCTGTGTTGAAGTCATTACGGTTTTATATTGGAAAGAGGCTGTGAAGCAGTGGGGGCTGGGGACAGGCAGAGCCATGAACTCATGAACGCTGTAACTTTAGGTAGTTTTGTCATGAAGTCAGTAAAGTTTGAGGGCAGCTGATTTCCTTATAGGCAATACTGAATTGTTACCGAGTCTCTTGGTTTTACTTGCGCTCAGGAATATTTACATATACTTAGCATGCAGTAAGGAATATAAAAGGGTAAATTCAGGTGTTATCGCTTGCATTTTATTACATGTTCTTGTTGCTACTCATGCCTCTGGAGGTGCCTATGCAAAATAATTTTAGTTTGAGCTCCGTAGGAATCCAGCAGGTACTGGAGGAAGTTTGTCTTGACATTTGCTCTTTTTGTTGCCTTTTGCATTCCTGTGCAAAAAAAAAATGCTTTATGATTAAGTACTTTATATAGTTTTTGAGGAAGGTGCAATGCTTTTTTTTGGGTCATGACTTAAAAATAAAAAACACATTTTAGCAAAATGTCAGAGCTCTGAAACTTCATGAGCCTTCTAGTTTCGGCTAAGCATTCATCACTATTCAGGTTATCTGTTCTCTTTTTCTTTTCAAGCTATTCTTTCAGGAAAACAGTGAGGATTATGTTTTCATTATCATACTTCCTCAGGAGTGTTGTTTTGTCTAAGACAATTACAGGATTCACTCCACCTTTAAAGAAAGCAGTCCAGTCTTTTGACTTCTGAAAGAGCTCAGGGTGAGGATGTTAGAGTACGTCTTTAAATGGCTTTATATCACCTCAGGCTTTTTGATTTTGTGTTAGAAAAAAAAATGCATGACCTGGAAGAGCATCACTCATTTCATGACAAACAGGATGTTCCTGCCTTCAATTAGATCAGTGGTTCCTTAATTGTTGTGGCTTGTTGTTTGCTATAACGAAACATGTTTCTGCTTTAACACTCCAGTTGTGCAAAAGTTAAGAGTTTAATCATTGTATGTGTGTCTGTGTGTTAGAAAATATACATCTTATTGCAGTGGGTTATAGTTTGAGGCAAGTCCAATCCCAGATATATAAATAATAATATATTTTCACCATGTCAGTATAAATTTAGCAAAAATGAAGTCAAAAAGTGTAACACAAAGCACCAGCTTAAGTAAGCAAGTTTCAGCCCTTGATAAACTGATCTTCGGCAGGTGTCCAGACTTCTGCCGGTTTGCAGAATTCAGGTGTGTTGACACAATGTGAAGAGGGAAAGACATCAGCAATGGTCTGAGACGAAAGGAAATTGTGGCTGCACATCAGTCTGTAAAGTGTTATAACACCATTGTCAGACAGTTTGTTTAATGTTCTACAGTCAAAAATCATCCAGGTCATTACATGCTACAAGAGTCTGAGATGGCACAATTAGACGGGACAAGTGATGTTTGTTTGGAAGGGTTGCCAGGAAAAAGCCTCTTCCTCCTCTTATGTCTTGGTCTGAGTGAATGTGTTTGGTTTTTGCAAAAGCTAAATACAACATTTCAGCAGAAACACCTCATAACTGCTGTCGAGCACGGTGGTGGAGGGGTAACCGTAAACTCATCAAATATTCTAGAGATACAAGGAAGTTTTGCACAAGGGGGTTCCCAAAAACCTCAATGAACCGAAGCAGTGTTATGAAGTTTAAGTGGCCCAGAATTCCTGCACAATAATGTGAAAGACTGATAAAGTCATGAAGGAAACAACTACATCAGATTATTGCTGCTAAGGAATCTAAAAGTGATTGAATCACGAGGGTACTCGCTATCACCTGCATGATTTTCTGGTTTTGCGTTTGTTTTATAAATAAAGTGAAAAAAGTTACACATTGTTTTAGTCTGAGGTTTTAGTTTCACACTGACACACTATGATAAGATGCTTTTTTATTGTTTTTACTAAAAGGAAAACATGATATAGTGGGGTAATAACTTTTGCACATGACTAATGTGTGTGATATATGTCTAAATAAACAGATTTTTGCAGTAGTTACTTGACGATTTAAAGCTGAAGTTACAAGAAGATAAACATGGTTAACATGTACAAACTAGAACTGACTTTTAATTTGTTTAAAGAGAAACCTGAGCCAGCTCTGACACAGACATGTTTTACTCTCCTATGACACATCATTACTGTAAAATTATGGGGATCACATTTTCTTCTTTTTGTAGGAACCTGTGTTCCTGACACTCGATCGCTCACATCTGCGTCTGTTTTGGTTTCAGTGCAGCATCACAGTCGTGGAGAAAACCAGCTCGTTCAACCGGAATTATTTTCCTGCAAGGCGTTGCAAAGCTCAACGCTGAGGTAGTTTGAGTTCTGAAAACTCTTCTACGACGCAACTTGTAAGCACTTGTGTGTTTCAAAATAACACATTGCGCAAAACAACAGACTTAGTGCATGTTTGTAGCACAGCTCAGCACTCTTACATCACCTGTCTTTGTCTCATCTGCATTGTTTAGTGTTGTTAAACCAGTCTGGTTGATTATTGGCTCTGAGGTACAGGCGGTTCCAGTTAAGCTGTATGGGGCCTGTTTGGTGAATTGATCCCATTTTGCAAACTTTTCGCAGCTTCCGTTTTGATTAAAATTCCTTGTAAGAGCTCCACAGAACAACAGTATCAGTCATCAGTTGTCACACCTGCTGGGCTCATATCTGCTGGATTCCTTTCTTATTGTTCAGTGTCTTTATAGAAAGATACTTGTAAACATGTGTCATAGGTTTGCTGCAGTTATGTGACTTGCTAATGACGGCCTAGTTGTATGGTAATGCCAGCAGAAATGAGTTGAGGGGAAATGGCAGTAAACTTAGATCTTATTCTTTTATATTTTGTGCAGTGTTTGTAATTTGGTTGGTTCTAATAAAAGCAGAAGTACGTGGTGGTGGAAAGCTGACAGTTCTTGTACAGGACGTTTTTACAGGCCAGCGAGCTCTCATTGTTTTCTGGCTCCGTGTGGACAGTGGAACAGATGGTTCTTCCCTCAAGCTCACTGAACAGACAAAGGAAGACTGTTGGCATAACTGTGGTCACCTCTAAGCCCAATAGATGACAAATTCATGCCGGCAAACTGGCTCAAGAGAAGGGAACAGTCACATGAACTATTGTATTACGGCTGTCTGGAGATCCTGTGAGAATCGCCGGTTTCCATATGAGTAAAGGCTCACAGATCTTCCTGCATGAGCCCCTGGGGGACATTTCCAGATCAGGAATCCTGTGTTGTGAATGAACTGTGATGAACTTACAATACCATGAAAGATAACGATCGAAAGCCTTTGTCTTTTTGTATCAGGTGAAGGTGAATCACCTTAAGTAGAGGGTGGTACCTTAGAGCTCCACCTCATTGGAGTATTTGTGTGTGTGCGTGTGTGTGTGTGCACGCATTTATTTGATATTGTTTTCACATAATTCCATGTGGTTTGGGTGTGCCAGAATGGTTTGATTGTTCTTTCTCCTCTGTTGTACTTTGTATGGCTTCTCAGTTACATTCAGTCAATTTGGAACAAACAAACAGTATGTGACTCATTCAAATCAGATCTCCTTGATAACCTTCGAACCTCTTCATGATAGACCGAACGGGAGCCGTTGATGGACTTTAAACGTGTTGTCCACACACACACACACATACACACACCCACACATTTCAGAGCTACAGTATGTTTACTGATTAACTCATTTAGACCCAAGGCTTTGTTTTAGGTAAATTTAGAACTTTCCACCAAAACCTGATTTGTTTTATTGTAAGATTCTGACTTTGCTCTCATGTATGCCAGTCTGTGTTTTTAAGTAGCTGCAGTTACTGTTGAAATGTTTATGCCGCGTCGGCTTCGCTCCAGGCTTGAAAGGTAAAAGTGCACATGTCCCATCAGGTCATAATGAGTTAAAGCTTTCTGCTTCCAGGAAATTAAGGCTGTTGCTGGATTGCTGTCAATTTTTCTTTTCTTATGAAAGCTAAATCAAACAAACTAAATCACTGTAAGATGAAGCTAATTATACTTCAAAGACATATCTGAAATAATCAGGTGGTGATTCAGAAAAGCTCTCAGGATATGGAACTTTTCTACTCTGGCCAACAGACTTACAGGTTTTAGAAGCCTTTTATTATACTGTATGAAAAGATTTTCCCTACCCTTCAGCAACATTTTCAAAACCCACAGTCCCCTAAGCTGAGATGGTTAAAATTTTACCAACTTTTCTGGAAATAGGGTGTCAGGTCTAGGGCTAGTTCTTAATGCCGTATAGAAGTTCTATGACCAGGATTAGTACCCACAGTTACTTTGGCTGGTTTTTGCTAATGCTAGGACTGGCAGACCACGAGAGCTAAACGAAGCCTCCAGAAAATAATCAAATATTCATTTAAAAGAAATTGAACCAACATTTTAACATTAAAATACTCCTTCATGTTACTTTAACCAACGGTGTTCATGCTTAGCCCTTTAAATTATTGAGTACTCAATGATCAAGTCTGAGACTATGAACCTTGTGAGTTGGAACTCATGTTTTGTTTTTTGTTTTTTTTTAGCTAAAGATAAGTTTAGATGACCTAATTTTAATAGTCATCTGATTTTTGTGTTGTACATACTACATAATATTTCTGTCCTCAACAAAGAAGTAAGTATGCTAACAAACAACGTGTTTAACAAGCTGTTATAGCATTTAATATTTCTTGCACTGTATCAAATAAAAAGGTCTTCAGATTGTAATAGGACAGAAAGTGTGTTTTTGATGGGAACTTCATTGTGGAAGATGGACATCCATACCATGTTGTTACATGTTCAATGTGATCTGATTTGAAAACATTAATTCTGAAATGATTCAGGAATAAATTAATCATTAAATGACACAACTGTTGAGTAAGTTATAATAGAAAATGCTTTATTAGAGGAAAGCAGCATGAGATTAAAGAGGTTATTATAAAATAGTTGTATTTGGCATGTCTTATATAAACAGGCATGTATTTTCACCCCAGCGTCCTGTCTGGCCGGTTAAGGGGGTTCCAGTCCTCAACTGCTATAAAAAGCCTGACTTTAAATTGGTTCCCTGGTTTTATTTGATGAAATGTTGTGTTTTTCTCAGTCACAGCAAGCATGTCCACAGCACTAATGTCATGGCTGTTAGCATAATTTCGTCCTTCCTTAATTTACTAACAGTGCTCTTTATGAATGCAGGATCTGTGCTCAAGCTGCAGTCTGGTGGGTCTGTCAGTTATTGTAAATTGCTTTTATCAGGTTAAGTTGGACGTGTTTGTGGGCTTGTGTGTTCTCTTTTGTCAGTTCGTGTTTTGTTGGCTGCGGCCATTGTCATTAAAGTTAACACCGTGGGGGTTTATTAAGTCATTTTGTTATTCAGGGCTCTCTGCTTGCTGCTCTTGCTGTGTGTTTGACTTTCAACGGGGAGGCTGCTGATAAAAAGGCCAGGAGCTGTTGAAAGTCGACATACTACAGAAAACAGACACTTATCTTCCAGTCACAGGGAGAGGCCTCTTACTGATTTCACCCTTGTTTCTGTACATTTGTGAGGACACGTGTGCCCTGTTTAAGGACTGGCTGATATGACCTTAAATCAATCTTAATTGAACATTTTACCTTGATTACAATTAATGGGCAATTATTTTAGTTTCATTTTTTGCCCTCATAGATCATGGACAAGGTTTTTGCTACAAAAATGCTCTCCTATTATAGTTGGAATAGTTCTCTAATGGAAGAGTACCACATATCTTTGTGGTTTTAAAATAAGTGAAGGGAAATACACACACACAGATAATTTATCTATGGTTATTTATTGAATACTTTGAACAATTTAAATAACAGGCATAGGCTAGATTATGTTGGTTATAGCTTCTGAATATTGGTTTTGCTTAACTGCCTAATCCTATTTGGGTTATCCTTTCTTTTTTTTTTGTTTTTTTTTACTTATTTTGTTTCCACAAGGTATTCATAAAAATAGCAGCCACCATGGCCACTAAATGAAACTCATTAACTGCAGTATAAAACAAGCCAGCAGTGACTTTGGCATTCTTGCTGCAACAGACTATTATGTATTCCCTCTTTGTGTTTTGTAGAACAATCCACCGTAGAAATTCTGCTTTGTTTCATTGTGGCACAACCATTGGATGGTTTATTCAACCACTTGGCAAAAGATCCTGACCCCTGGTACCAGGCGTGAATGCTGTCCGTTTGTCAGAGGCTGATGGGGAGGATTTTGATGATTATTCAAGTACCCTCATGAGCAAACACACAAGCACACTCACACTGAGTCCAGTACAATCCCTCCACTGTTGGCATAATGAGGGTTAGGATACATTTCATGCAGCACATGGTGAAAGAACGTCTGTCAGGGTGCTGGCATGAGTGTTTTGAATCCAGTCGGGACACTTTCGACTGCCCGTGTATGGATGTGTTTCTTTTCAGTGGTTCCATCTGTGCGTACCCTTTTGGTTGAAGTCCCTCAAGTATTATTGACCCAAATGCAAAAGGTTCTGCCCCCCTATAACTTTTTGGGGATTGCTACTCTGAGAGAGAGTGCATTCCCCTGAACACAGGCATGTTTTTGGCAAAGGTTTATTCTATAATCATGAAACATGTTCTGTATCTGTTTGGTTGCTGTAATCTTTGGCCCTTCGGGTGGCTGAAGTGCAGCTTGGCAGCCCACCCAGCGCTTTGTCCAACCATGCAGGAGTAACAGTTTTATAAAAGGCCAGCCTGAATGGAAACGCAGCAGAATTGTTGGAAAGGTTGTGCTCTGTTGCGGGATACCAGGCTTTGGAAAGATTAAAAAGCAATATCTCTCAGGGTAGTCACATGGGATGTTTGTATAGCAAGGTGTGAACGAGTCCTGGCTGGAGCTCATGCAGCACACCAAAAAACATTTTTGGAGTCACCCTGAGAGCTAGCTGGTGGATAGATAGCGGGGTGACGTTTGCTGTCCAAAGTTCCTGCCGTACAGTGCAAAGGACCGGCTCAGACATGCTGGTTTTATTTGCTCACATTGAAAACACGGTTGTTAATCTTCCTGTGGTTTGTTTTTGTTAAGGCCTCGGAAGCTAATCCACAACACACTCTCAACGTTTGCACACAGAGAGCTTGTAGCGTTGGCGCAACAGTCATGTTGAATTGGGTATATTTTTGTTGCTCACCTGTTAGAAAACCTGAAGCATTCTAATGTTATTCAAGGCTCAGATGAGCAGAAAGCCCTCGAGGTTTGCTGTAGATCGCATTCATTTACAGAAGGATCATACCTAGTAATATCCAGAGTTGTACCCGTGTGAAATATGTAAAAAAAGAAAGAAACATATATATATATATATGTTTGTTGACATATGAGACTACTTCTCAAGATATCTCTGCCATTTGTCATTTGCGTTTTGCCTTGAGTGGTGTTACTAAATATGAAGATGAACAGGAAGAACTAGTTTTCTGTGTGGCAAGCAGAAATAAAGTACCATGAAGGGGTAAGGTAGACTGTTTGTGCTTATTTGTCTGTTACAGGAAAGCACACCACACAGATCGCATCAAAAGCCAGTCAGCAGTCTTGTGTTTTCCAATATTAATTTCTAGACTTTAGTTTGATTCACAGTGAATGCAACAGGCGTGTTAAGATCCACAAGGCCGACTTCTGATGCTTCATAACCTTTCATCATCTATTATCTATGTGGTGAGATTTACCTGCTCAGAAACTCTGAGGGACATGAAAAAGCACTTGGAGCCAAATAGGAAAAAAAAACAACCTGTGAAGTCAGATGGAGTCCTTGCTAATAAGCTTCCACCAAGGCTATGGCTACATGATGTGAGTTAAAATAATATTAATGCATGTCTGATATGATCTCCCACCGCCTTCAGGTGTTGCACAATTCTCCTTTTTTTTTTTTTTTAAAGTATTTTTGTGTTCATTCAATATTTTCATTTATGTTTTAGTTTTTTGATGAGAACTCTATTATGATTGTCAGGTAAAAAGGGTCCTGCTGAAACCTAAAACCATTATCTGGATACTGAATGGCAAAGACTTGTTTTGTAGGTCCTAATGCATGATGCATCAAAACGTTTCTGACCAGTCGAGACATGGATGCAGGACTTCTGTGGGGTATCCTGTTATGTCTTGCTGTGGGACATCAGCGTCACATCTTTTAGGTGCTTCAGTTTGCAGGGTGAGGCCTGAGGAGCATTCGTGGCAGACACATCCCATGAATGCTGGCTCAGGTTGGAGTCATTCCTTGGACTCTTGGTCATCTTCTCTCAAACCTGTCTTGAAAAGTTTTTTGTGAGGTTATTCATTGCTGGGGTTTCAGTAGTATGAGTGAAAAAAGGTGACATGGAGGTGTTTGGTTTGCAGCAATGATATGATTGGTGTCGATGATTATGTAATATTTCATTTTAATCCAATAAATCAACTGATTGTTGTCATGCACTTTGCATGCCAGTGTTTTAAATCTTGTGGTTGATTTAACGAGATTAAATAATCTTCTTCTATTTTTTTTTAAACAGTGTATTGTTATGCCAATGCTTTTGACCCTCCCACATGCATGCGATCACACCCATGCCCTCCTCCCCCGTGGGAATCAGATGGGTGTCACACTAAGGAGGCGCAAATGAAATTTGCTGATGTTCTTTGTCGGAGTTACAAACTCGGCATTGTCATGCAGCCCCTTTGACTAATTGATTAGGTGTCTCATAGATCTCTTTGGCTAACTGCTATCTTCATTTGCATCAGAACGTAAATGACAATAGAAAGGAGAAATTGAGTAAACTATGGTAGTTCAAGGTTAAACAGATTTTTCTTCTTACTGTTATGCAGAGCCATACATCAGAAAATGTTCAGAGCAGAAGGAAGATTAAAGAAAATTCTCCAACGTTATTGCATTTCTCTTAGGGGAGTAAAATGTTTGAAATTAGGAGGAAATTATTGACAGCAACAAAATGATCACATTCTTTGTGTTCTAGATTATAAACCAAATATGTGTCGTGTTTTTTGTGGCATTAACTCCAATATTTGCAAACGTCGTCTTTTGCCTGTGTGGTTGTATCAGCTATTGATGGTTGACAGTTCCTGACGCAGTGGGGTCAGGGATCATGGGTGTCCAGCTTAGTCCTGCTCTCTTGTTCTTTATGCACTGAAATTCCTCCACAGTCCTTGAATTGTGCTCTGCACTGCTGAGGAAGAATTATTCTATTCCCTTTCAAACATTTTAACATAAACCAATTAATTGGCTGGTGGTTGGAATCAGACTGTTTGTCTGTTTGAGCCTGACCAGTATCCTCAAATGTTTCTGATATCAGTCAATAGAAAAAATATATGCACAGTTTTAATTTCTACTTGTATTTTTATAAGGGGAAGGAGGCAGTAATGGTATCCATGTAGAAGCGTAGAATACAAAGTAAATCATCTTTTCACTTCTGTACACAATGATAACGCAGTCGATGGGGAGTATGATGTGTTTTTCAGGCTCAAAGGCAAAAAAGGACTTTGGGACAGGAACAATGAAAACATTTGAGTCAGATAATTAAACTTAAAACGGCATCACCCTGCTGAGCATGCTCAAACCTATGAATCTAACAAAGGTTAAGAGGCTAAAAATGACCAGTAGAGCGCTCTGCCTGCAGCCTCTGCTGTCTTTCATTGTTCATTATAGTTTGAGGTATAGGTGCAAAATCTAAATTGATCAAAATTGGTATCAGCAGATCAGACTATTAAGAAGATCAGAATTGGCAAAGACAATTGCAATCGGTGCATCTTTAGTCTAATGATATTCATATTGTGCTGTACAGTATTTAATAAAGAGGAAGTTGCAACAAGGTAATGAGACAAATGTAGCACAACAAACACCAGTCATATGTCATAGGTTTGTTTTCAAATTTTTTGTGTTTTTGCATCATTCTTTGTACCATTTCTGCCATGTTTTTTTATTGAGATTTGGATCACCAATGTGTTGTCAGATCATGTAGTTTATGACCTTTTATCACCAATCAGTTACATCACGACGACTTTTAAGATTCCTGGTTACAAGGAAACAAGTCACACTCATGTACAGTATACGTTGACAAGATCCTCTACCCATCTTTGACATTAGAAAAGAAATATTGCATTAGTCTGACTGAAATCAAAAGTTTTAAAATGAGCACAGTCAGGCTGGGCTGAGCGTCTCACTGTCACACTAGCACGCCCAGATAATGTGCTTGTAAATCAAGCTGCTTCTTCATGTCTGCATTCAGCCAGACTGGAACTGGCCTGCATAAACCTGCCTCGGGCTTTGACCAAAAGAAACAAAAGAAGCTTTTAGAGAGATGGAGGAAAAGCTAAACATACAGTACATGAAAATGCACAGTGCCCCAAGGCTGTCCAGTTCACTGCCATCAATTCAAATATTTATCTGTTGTTCATATTATTTTCTGAGATTTTGGATTTGGATTTTAGGGCTAAAAGAAGTGAGATTTTTTTTTTCCTTTTTTTAATTCTCCTCTTTTTTGTTGAAGCTGAGGCTGAAAAATGTAAAAAATACATGACCTTTTTAAAATTCTCTGGATATTAAGATATTCCTCTAGACAACGGTCGGGATCCCAGAGCTGTTGTGTAATTATCTTTCCCTGACTCACTTCAGCTTCAGGCTTCCGCTTTGTAAATAAATAATAGATTCTTTTTTTTCTCCTGTTTCATTTTTAAAAAAATGTAAAGGCTGTCAAAGATAAATACGGTGAGTTTACGCTTATGGGACGAGACAGCTGATTTTCTGTGATCTGCAGGATTACAAGTGTGAAAGTGAACATTGATGAGCTTGTTGGTTGTGTGATGTCATTCTAACCACATCAGAGTCTGCTGGCGACATAAGAAGCCCTTAATCATTCATGGCCCTGTCACCACTTGTCTCAGTTTGAGCTCCAGTCACATGGCACAGTGAGTGCTCAGTTACATAAAGGCTTTGTCACCAGCTGGCACCACCACTGAGGCAGTAATTCAAAGCTAAGGCAAACTATATGATATTATCACATCATAGTAAACTCTACATTCTAACATAAACATGCTCAGCTCTGTGTTAGACTGACCACCTGTCCAGGGTGTCCTGCACTTGCTAAACTAGGGTCAAAAATGGACATGTAGAAATGACCAGCTTTGTGTTTTGGTTTCTACATTGGTATCTCTGCAGCCATGCATGAACCCGTGGTCAGAGCTGGACTGCAGAATCACAATCGGAATGAACCAATGCTTAACAGTGACGGTGCTGTTTTTTCTGTTTAGACGTCTAGACCGCGTGTAGTGAAAAGTAAAATATTATGAGATTAAGATACAGAAACAGGTTGAAAAGTTAGCTGCAGTCCCATTATTTCCTTACTGGTTTCTTTGTACTTTGGCAAATGGCCCCTCAGAGAGACTCACTTAGTTTGCTTAGAAGTAATCTTACTAAGTCCATTGTTTTGAATAATAGTTCTGAACAAATAATCAATACATTCAGTATTATATGTCTGTTTTATTATGGATACAGTCTGAGTCAAAATGGTGAAATTACAGCAAAGTAGGGAAGGTGTTTATGTATAGATATAGTCTGAGTCACTGTAGGAGATTTATCAGCAATGAAAGGAGCATCAAATAGTTTAATTAGGTCTCTCCTCTAATATGTTTGACCAACAAGAAACAACGTGGTAAGTTTGAGACCAAAACCATCTCAGGACATGTAAATAACTTTTCGTGTTCCTTGAGCAGTAGAAAATAACTTTATCCCTTTTTACAAGCCCTACACCTTCATCTATGATGTGCATGTAACTAACTCTGAATCTGAATTTAATGCTGAAGTCATGTTGATATGTAGAAGTAATGTCTGCTCAACGTGACAAGAAGTCAAACTGTTTTACTAATGATTTACCAATGTGCACAAAAAGTAGAAGTAGCTGAAGTATTAAGATGGTCTGTCCTGACCATTTTAGACATGGCCATGGAAGTATTTGCTTCCTTGTCTCTGAATTCAGTAGTTTGTCCACTCGTGTAGTTCTCAGTGCTGATCTTTTCTTTTCGAAAAAGAACGAAATTTCTGATGAGGTTCAGTATGTCAGTATTCTTCCCTTTTTAGTGATTAACTTCACGCCAAATCAGCTTTCAGTCACTTTCCCCATTTTTATTCAACCAAAGGATAGATTTGTAGCATCTTTGTTTATGTTATTTACACTCCACAGCATCGTGGTAGTACACCATGGTTGTTTGAAGGTAGAAAATGTGTGAAATGAGTGATCTTTACCGGAAATGGTCATCTCTGCAAAAAGTTAGCAATGTACTATTGTGACCTAGCAAATAAAAATAGCACATTTTTTAAATGTTCGGGTAGCTTCCATTTAAAATTTAAAACTTGTGTTACAACTATGTCACCCAGATTATTCTGGCAAGGTAGATCCAAAAAAAAAAAAATTCAGTTTCAGTTTGTAAATGCTGGAGTTGTGGACTAATAAACTTAGAGTCGAAAGCCTGTAGTGAGAACGGAATTGCAAAGATCTGCCAATAATTCGCTCTTCTGGGTCACTACTATCCTTTCCTGATTCACCAAGCGTGTATTATTTGGCCAGTAATGGAAGATGACGCTTACAGATGTGGAATAAAAACAAAAAAAACAAAAAACGGAGCAGCAAACACTGCTGACCTTGTTGTTCTATAAGCTGTTGTACAGCTAAAGTGTGTATTTAATAATAGATGTTCAGGAGGAAAGCCATTATGAGGATCATCTGAAACAAAGGTTAGCTCCAGTGGCCTTTCCATCCATACAAGGAAATCCAGTTTTGGGTGAAACCAGAAATAACGATTTCCTTGTGGGATCTTTGAGCTTGTTGTTCCTGAAGAAAGGAGACGGCCAGATGAACCCTGATCCACCTCAGTGAAAGAAATGCATCAATTTATGTCCAGTTGAAGTGCTTCTATGTGCTGTTCCTAGGCACACAGTAAATACTATCAATGTATATAATAATATTGTGTAAAATCTAGTATAATGCAAAAATAATAGAAGTTTTTTCATATCTCTAACTTGCACAGAACATTGTAGCTCTTTCTGGAATGTTGCTTTGTAACAGTATAGTGTTCATGACATGGCCTGTCTTTTATGGAGTACTGAAAAGTACTGAAAAGCTAAAGCTGACTATGACAGGACTGCAGGCGGGCCATACTTCATCTTTTGTCGCGGCCACAATGATGGGATCTTAATGATCCTGGGGGTTCTCAAACTACTTCTCATCAGAAATCAAGTGCTGCCCAAAGGCATAAAATGGGCCATTTCCTATAACGACCCAAGGTGTGAGGCTTGCACCTTTTTGATATTTGAGAATTGAGTGACATCTTTTTGTGCTGTGATTGAATGTCTTTCTGTGACATGGCACATCAAAAACATTCCTCTTGAGCTATGACACCATAGAGGTTGTCTTATTGCTCCACATGTGGCCACCAGGCAGGGATAAAGCAAATAAGCTAATCTCTCTTTGTAGGGGATGAAATCTTTTTTTCCTCTGTCTCCGGCCAGCTTAGAGACAGGAAGTTCAGTTGGTGGTCAGCACCCTGCTCTGATGTTGCCATAGAGAAATGCAAAACTGGATAGTGGGGAGGAAAATATCAGTTGATGAGTTGTCTTTAGTGGCAAGTCATTCATTCAACAGTCCTTTGTGGGACAGTAGCTAGTGGACGACTGCACAATCTGTGAAGTAATAAAGGGTTTATCCCAGTGACAGATCATATTTCATTAATTTAACGATAGTGCCTCTGCTCAAAGGGAATATTTGTTTACTGATGAGCAACCCCTAGATGCAGGGACAGATGATGCAGAAATCATTCAAGACATTTTTAATCACACAGAGAATGCACACCAAACAAGTAGAAAAAAACAAACAAACGGAGCTTTTAATCAACAAAGACCATTTACATTTGAATAAAAAACGATTCCAACACAAAGTGGCGAAGTGAAGACATCATAAAAGGATGAGAAGGCAGCATGCCACAGAAAACTGACACTAGCGACCAGCTGTTACACAAAAGCCTGCCATCATGTGAAAGCCAAGGTTCACACTGAATTTGTTCCAAAATGCTGTTTCAAAAGAAAACCAATGCACATTTACACCAGCTTTTCAGCTCAGTGTTGGAAAATATCTCCATACACATTACACTTAAAGTTTCATTCAGTGCATTCCAATTTATACCAACATCAAGAAAATGACCTATAAAATTGATTTCCAGGGTTTTTAGATTAATCCACGTTAATCCAAAGAGATATATTCTGTAAAAGTGGAATATATGTATATTTTTATGCCTAATGATAAACGGATGTTTCAAAAAGTGAGTAAAACTCAAAATACTTAAAATAGCTTTTGAACCCAAACACTCAATTGCATTGGGAACACTGCACATTCTCTTTAAAATGAACATAAATGAAAATCTATCAAATTTGTTATTACAGAACGTGAAGATAAAAAGGAATATGAGGCTGTTCAAAAAATATCTTTTTTTTTTTTTCACACTTCAGATTTACTGTATCAACTATGAAGATTCATATTTCCAATTTGAATCGGTGAACTAATCTTTTATTTTATAACTACTGGTTCTTAAAACGCTTCACATCTGTGTTCCATGGAGTCTACCAACTTCTGGCACCTGTGAACAGGTATTCCAGTCCAGGACGATGAGACTACCTTCTACAATTCCTCTGAATTTCTTGGTTTTACCTCAGAAACTGCATTTTTGATGTCACCCCACAAGTTTTCTGTTGGATGAAGGTCCAGGGATCGAGTTGGCCACTCCATCACATTAGTCTTATTGATCTGGAACCAAGATGTTGCTGCTTACCAGTGTGTTTGGGGTCATTGTCTTGTTGAAACACCCATTTTAAGGGCATTTCTTCTTTGATATAATGTAACATGACCTCTTCAAGAGTTTTGATGTATTCAAATTGATCCATGATGCCTGGTATGTGATAAACAGACCTGGCATCATAGTATGAGAGACATTCCCATATCATGATGCTTGTGCTACCATGCTTTAGCTTTCAAAGTGTACTGGGGCTTGAATTCTGTGTTTGAGGGTTGTCGTTTCTCATCAGGCCAGTCAATGACTTCTTTGGTTAATTGTAACCTTTTCAGCACATGTTTTTCTTTTTCCAACATTGAGACGTAGTAGAGGCTTCTTGGTGATATTGTGGGTTCACAGAGACATCTTCTTATTGTCACAGTGCTCACAGGTAACTTTGATCTTCGTTGATCACTCTGAGCCAATCATTGGCTGAGTCTTTGTCATTTTGATTATTCTGTTTTTGGTTTGGATTTTAAAGCATTTGAGGTCATTTTTAGCTGAGCAGCTTCACTTTCTGCACTTCTTTATGTTTCCCCGTCTCCAATGAACTTTTTAGTCAAACAGCCCATAAAGCGAAGTGCACGCTAGCCAGCATGTAAAACAGTCATCCTTAAATAAGGGCCCGCGTTTGACGTCTTTATTCAATCGATGACCTCACTAACTCAACTCCAAACTTTCATTTCTTTGAACAGCCCAATAACCCTTTAAACTCCCTTTTTGTAAAGTAATAATAAATTAGATTCATGGTTCTTGTTCTGAGTTGAAATAGAACATCCAGCATTCCCAATATATTTGCATGTTTGAAAATAAAAGCTATTCTAAAGATTTTGAGCATTACTCACTTTGTTTTAAACGCACTGCTGTTATTTTGAACTGTTGTTGAAACCATATTGGTTTAAATACAGTGTATAGTTGCTGGGATGCATTTCATTTTAAATCAAGCATGTCGTTTTTTTATGCATGAATCTCAGAAAAGGGTATTAACAGGAAGGGGTTAAGAGATCAGCTTTACTGTTTGGGTGTTTAGATATGTTTTGGAACAATAAGCTCTTTTCCTGTTGTGTGGTTTTATGGAGTGAACTTGAACTCAAATGACATTTACAGCACAGCTCAAAGGAAGGCTTTAGTCTTTGAGAGTACATTAGCAGCATAACTACAGAGGAAATCAGAATGAAGTGGTTGAATACAGAAGATGAAACCAGAGCAGTAGATAGAGTTCACTTCTCTTTTGGGAAGATCTACCATTTGAAAGAAGGGAGAGAAGAAAAGAACACAGCAGCACTGGCTTCTATTATCTATCATACTCCTTCTCTTCTGTGCAGTGCTCAGAGTTGCCTTTTCCAGTTGAATGAGTTCTTGTCAGAAATGCAAATGTTTTCAGAAGTGACATTCCTATGGAATATTGTTGAGCGAAGACCCTTTTCATTCATGGGGGAGATACGTAAGAAGGCTTAAAGTGTGGGCTTGAGCCCCATGAAAATGCTGTGAATGACGGTATTACTGTCTGGCTGAAACAAATGAAAGCCTTGTTAAAGTCTCAAACACATGGAGCTACTGGACTCTAACTTGCACACAAGTGGGTGTTTTTTTTTTTTTTCCTTCTTCACTCCACTCTTTTTTTTTTTTTTTTTGGTTTGTGTTTCAAAGCTCGAATTGCTTTGGTCTTTGAACAACGGAGATTATCACAGGAAATAAAGGAATAAAACTGACATGTCGGAAAAGCTCTTTTAAAAGAAAAGATTCAATTCATCGCTTGGCATTCACCAGAGCTGGTAGACACATGAAATGGACTGTGCACATGAATCTGTTCTGAGTGAAACAGAAATCAAAAGAGACACAACAAAATATGTTGCTGGAGCTCAAATGTCACCTTAAAGGCCAAAGCCTAAACAAGTACAAAATGAGAGGAAATCCACAAGGCTAGAAGGGGAAACATTTTATCTCTTGGTGATAGGAGGGTGACAACAGAAGCAGCTGATCTGGACTTTGTGAGCTGTGCTTTGAGTCAACCCATACTAGAAAAAGTACTGCTGAAATAGATTTTTTCTCTTTATTCCTGCCAGCTTGAACGGCTCTGTCTCAGTATCCAGTTTCTCTCTGCTTACGTAACAGCCAGGGGCCTAATTGGGAACTAAAGCACGGCAGTAACGGCAGACGTTGCAACCCAGGAAAAACTGAGAGGGACAGCTGATGGAAAGAGTCCAAAATGTATCAGTTACTTGAATAAGAACTTCTTTTAACTCTGCAACCTTGACTGGTGGTCTTATTGTTGGAGTAAAATAAGGTGAATGTTTTTATGAATTTTGTACCAGAAAGTTTTTTTCCCCTATTATATAACACCCTCGCAGACTTGCTTGTAAAAGCTTTTGCTATTTCAGAACCTCTCAAGTGAATCCTTAGCAGTAAAGGTTTCCACAGTTGATAGCGATCAGAAGAGTGTGAAATTATGTGAAAGGTGGTGATGAGAAATTAATAGACAAAGCTTTTTTTTTTTTTTTTTGAAATTTTCATAGCAGTTTTATCACATTTTCATCAGAATCAACATGCTGTGTCATAATTAATGGAATGTTTCCACATTGCTGGACAAGTTTTAAAAGATTTCATTTTGGTTTTTAGAAGCACTGATATGGTTTTAATGCTCTATTGTTCTTCCTCCTTACAGATTCATTCTAAAGATGAAACCTGAGCAACAGGATCAGAATGGCTTCACACACTGAACAACTTGAAATAAACTTTCTTACATAAAATCTCATTCGACTGCCAAAGAAATTTGGAAGGAACTCACATCACACTAGTTTGGTTTCTATCTGTGGATTGTGGTTAAGACACTACAGTCATGCCTATCCTCAAGCAGCTGGTGAACAACTCCAACCAATCAAAGCGGAGGTCTCGAGCAGACCTTACTGTGGAGATGATCAGTGCTCCATTGGGTGACTTCCGCCACACCATGCACGTTGGCCGAGGGGGCGATGCCTTCGGCGACACTTCCTTTCTTAGCACCCGATCAGGGGAACCTCCACGAGAACCAGAGTCCAAACAGAGCTCGCCGGGTCCCAAACCAGGGCTGCTATCCCGCACCTTCAGAAGCAGCAAGAGGTCCCACTCGGTAAACCGAGCGGACAAGTATGAGTACAATGCAACAGTGCCTTCTGCCGGCTCATCTCAGTTTGTGAAAAACGCCATATCCCTGCCTTATCTAAATGACGAGAGTTCAAACAGAGGCAGCCAACTCCCAAAGAGCGTTTCCTCGAGCCCGATGAAGACACTGGCAGAGACTGAAGGCAGGCAGTTAAATGGAGCAGCAGCGATGGCGACGCTGGATGCAGAGTTTGATGAGCGCAATTTTGGCGAACTTACAGATTTGCCTCCATCCATGCCGAAAGGAGGTGGGATGAAGCACGCAGAGTCCATTATGTCCTTCCACGTCGACTTGGGGCCCTCTATGCTTGGGGATATTTTGAGTGTTATGGAAAAGAAAAGCTGGGAGGATGACGACCTCGGCTACGAGGAAGGCAAGAGCAGCGAGGGCCATGCCTCCCCCTCACACATTCCCCACATCGATGACGATGATGCGGAGGAGCGGGCTCCTGCCAGGCCGCCTCGAAGCATGTACCAGCACAAAGCCGTGGTGGACCCCTACACCCCAGAGCTTCACTCCAGGAACAACCACCACAACACGGATAGCTGCTCTGTGTCCAGTTCAGGCTCCGATAAACCTCAGTACCACCTGCATGACGGCGACACGGACAGTGCCAAGTACAGTTCACCGCGTGGGGAAGAAGACAGAGATTTCACCTTCATGGATGAGGACGATGATGAGATTAGAGTGTAGACCGAGTAGATATCGCTGCCATGAACAGTCATACAGGACACTAAAACAAAACCAGGTTTTGGGGCAAATCCCAAGCTGGAGAATCAGGAGAGGAGGTTGCAAAGAGGCCACAGGAGGTGACCACTTACTATAGATCAGTTTAATACTAGTACATTTTGATCAACTTCATAGATAGACTCTATCAAGCCTTTATCACTGTGCTGTAGGGAGGAGACGTGAGCTCTGCTGGAGGGCCGACAGACGAGCTCTAAAGTAGTCTTTCTTTAAAATGTTTGAGATGGTTGATGCAACTTTTGCAGCAACTCTGAGCACATTATTTTTTGTTATTTCACAAGTTTGAAATAGTATTGGTTGCCACACTGAAACTCTTTTAACAGAAGAAGCAGAAGCAGCAGAGAAGAGTTCACTCATTTTTTTTATTTTTAATTTTTAAGAAGTGAAAGGTGACAGTGAGATATGAGCTTGTGGATGTGCTGTCAGGCTCTGAGGAATGTCGGGAAGTGAAACTCGGATAGTGATTGGGAGTGATTGTGGAGCCAGTGACACTGCTTTGACACGGACACTAAATGAATATCGATGTTTTTGAATCCATGTTTGGGTTTAAGGGTGATTTATGCTAGTTTTACATCATTGTATGTACTTTATGTACATACAGTCATTATTTCTGCCACTCTCTTTGGGAAGTCTGTTTTCTTAAGATTCACATTCAGCTGTGGTATTTATTGATTTGTTGTGATAAGGGACAGTTTTAATGTGAACTGCTAGGTCTTAAAAGTTTTGGATTGGGGGATTTCATGGTACTACAGATAAATCCCTCTTCTTTGCTAACAAGTTGGTCACATAAGTACTGGATTTAGGCAGACGTTAAATTTATGTCATTCACATCACTCCTGCTGAAAACTGTGAATTATCACGAGTCCTTTTGTGCATCCTGAATTTTTAGGAGACAAGAAATGTGTTCTCAGCCTCATTATTTTATCGTATTAGCAGGTGCATGGAGGGGTGTTTGAAGGGGGTAGTTACAGTCAAATGTAATTTACTGTAAAATTATGGTGAGATGTCGCCTCTATTCAAAACACATGTCCAGGCCTGTCTTTTAAGCGCTTTTAAGAGGGAAAAGATGCAAGAACATGTAGCGTCATTGGAGCACAGCTGCTTAACAGAAGGATGTCTGGGAGCACCTAGAATGGGATGTTTCGGTAATATCCACCTCCCCCATACACTCAAGATCATACAGTAGCAACAGATGATTACACCACCAATCAGAGATTTTTCCCAGTCGTTTCTTTAAATGTGCAACAGAAACAGACAGATGGGCCTTTTCTCTTCAGCTTTTAGAGCTCAATCAGCAGGTTACTTTCAGTCAGAAGTTCAAGAGAGGCCAACTTTTCCTAATTGATTAGAAATGTCTGACTTTTTCATAAAATCTGTTGTCGTGTCTGGCAAATGGGAGCTTTGAGTTATGCGTTGTGACTCTGATCCAAGGGTGGGTACATGGAATCAAGATGCTGTGCCAATTTGAATTAAGCTTTGTCTGGTCTTGAAACAAAGAAGTGGCTGCAAGGGGGTAAAATATGTGAAGAAAATTGCCAAGTATGCGTTAAATGTGTTTGTAGCCCAGAGAGTGTATCGGTGTTGGGGCTGATGCAGAAGAATAACACCATGATATCTGCAGATGTTCTTTATACTTTTATACAGTAGGTATTGTAGGAGATGTGTTGAAAAGGGAAAATTCTGGGTTCTTTTATACGTGTCTGCTCAGCTGTGGTGAATATGGACAGAACGCAGAATCGTTCAAAGCAGTCAGAGTTGGCTCTGCTGGCCAAAACAATGTGACAACCTCATTTCTGAATCATCTCCAGTTCTAGGAGGATTTCCATTAGCAGGGGTCAACAGTAGTTGTACAGGGCTTTGACCACTGTTGTGTCTCCATTATCAGGGACGGCCCACTATGAAGTTTTTCAGGAACGTCTACAGGGCCGAAACGTGTCCCTGTCTTAGGCTAGGTACTTCCTCCAGACCCAGAAGAACAGCTGGGCTTTGCTGGCGTTGACCCACTGCTGTTTGGTATGCTGCGAGCAGGAGATGATGATGTCTCAGCACTCCTGAGGTCCCTTTCATGTTTGAGTCATTTTTCATTGCTATCATCACAGTTTATGGAGCAGGGCTGCAAAGATTAGTCAACAGGATTGACAAAATCAACGATGAAACTTCGTCTACGTCATCTAAAACCACACTAATGCTCAGAGGAGATGATAATTTGATGTAATGCACTACAGGGCTCAGGTTAGCATGTAGCCCGCTAAAGAAGAAATGAATGGCATCACAGGTAACAAAGGAGGGAATAAAGAAGTTTCACCAGATGGCGAATGTCTTGCTGCTTTTGCCGAGGTTCATATGAAGCTGGTCATGTGACCGCACCACCATGGCTGATGGAGGGGACGCGGCTACGTAGGCCCGTCTTATGCCTGTATCCACCGTGGTCGTTGCGCTAGTGGAGACCTACATGTGTGAGCTGTCATTTCTCGGCAGCTTTGCACATGGAGGGCATGACGGATGTAATTGTTAACTAATCAACTAGTCAAAAAAATAATTTACAGATTAGATGTTCTGACTAACGCAGCAACAATCTCAGCTCCTTCAGAGTCGATCTCGTTCTAGTTCGTTTTCTTCCTCTTTTTTCTTCTTTGTCATCATCTTCATTTATTCATTGATGATGGCAAACACTGAAAGTCGTGAGGCCTTTGTGGTTCAGACTCTGTAATGGAGAAACAACGGCTGAAAAGGACAGACGAGGATGTCGGTCCTGTTCCAGTTCCAGGGTTCTAGGTTTTAACCAGACCTCTGCTAATGGAAACCCACCTCGTATTTTTATTTTATTTATTGTTTTTAATGTAAGCATGTCTTTTTATTGATGCATGTCCTGTGCCCCAGAAGTACACATCTAAAAGAAGCCGACACATATTCACCAGACTCTGAACAGTGCTGTTGGGAGGAGACGCGGTGGATTTACTTCATTTCCTACTTGTGTGCAGATGTTTTATGATTTGAGTATATGGGCCAAATTTTAAGATGTTTTTTGTTGAACCGTTGTGAAATATGTGCTCTGTGGACTGTTGGGGGACATGTAGTTCCTCACATGAACCCCAGAGAAACATTGTTTTCTTTTCTTTTCTTTCTTTTTTTTTTTTTTAAGAAGAAAGCTGTTTAAAAAATAAAACACTCCTTATTTGCTGATCTTTTAATGGAGTAATGTAAATGTAATTGGTGCCATGAGTAATTCCAGTGAACAATCTGCATCAGCTGTGTGATTGTGTTGCTACTGCGGGACACAGAGGAATGTTCAGGGCTTTGAGAAGGAGCTACACATTTGTGCTTGAATTGTATTTGCGAGTTTTAACAACTTTCAATCGAAAAGGTTGGGGTTAGAATTTGAGGTAATTAGCGAAATATGAAAATGTGTCCTAAATTACGCTGGAATACTTCCTTGTAATTGTCTTAACTGCCTGGCATTTGTCGGGTCTCTCTGTGGGAAACTCCTAAGTAGGCCAAAACAAACCATGTTAAAAGAATTTAAAAATACTGGCTGCCCAAGGTCTGCTTAAAAGTTTTCCATTCCCTGACTGCAGATTTTTGGTGAGTTGCAAAAGGAAGATAAGGACTGCAAAAAATGACTGGCTCAAAGTTCAGCTGTAGAAAGCTTTTCTCTTTTTTTTTCTGTTCAGTGGCTGTAGTGTTATGCCAAGTATGTACTGTTTTCTTTTCCATTTTCTTGTTCTACAGTATATTAATATATTTACCGCCTTCACTTTCCTTTCTTTGAAATAACTGCTATATTTTTCAATAAAAGACAAAGCTGGTAATCTGTAACTGCGCCTGAGCTGTTTCTTTCTTCATCTCTGCGAGTCTTTCTGCCTCATTTTTCAAAGTTGTTTGCGAGTTTGTTTTAATTCTGCTTCCAGAATAGACAGATTGAAATCTGACCTTGAAGTAGCCCCAGAAATGACGACTAAAGGAGCTGCTGAAAGACTTGCAGCCACATTCAGAGTTGAAGAAACGCCAAGTTGGGAGTGGATGATAATGCACAAATAACCCTGGAATGAAAGATAAAACCTTGCCCAATAGATTTCACATCTCAGACAACGTGAGCTCTGACTGAAGCCTCCAGTCTGACATTGATTAGAACGGGCAGTAGAGTGTGGTTAATAAAACATAAAGATGCTTAGCGCACGCAAACATAACCTGCAATTCAAGACTTTCTGTAAAATTCTGCTCATTAAATTGAGGCATTAAACACAAGGACATTTATCATTCAAGTGATTATATTCATTCTGTGAAGAAGAGGAAACAAGTCAGATGTGAAGTTCATCAAGGAAGTTCGCTGTGAAGGTAGAAGACATCAGATTTGGTTATCTCTCTTCTTCCTCAAGCATAAATCTACATTCTGCACTCTGTGACAAACTGGAAACATGCATCTTCACAGTAAAATCTCCATTATCCCCAGATTTATCACATGGCATGAAAGGAGGACTGTTGTTCATTGTTCTGAAGGCAACCTTTGTCTGAAAACAGATGACTTATTAAATTAATATCATACGTTTGAATCATCATGGACCTCTGCAGATGGAAAGAGTCGAAAATAAACTCCAGCAGAAATTGAATAGATATAATCAAACACTACTATAATAATTCTCCGTTGCATGTTAC
>JBAMYA010000021.1:5546297-5585863 GCA_037176975.1 Arrhamphus sclerolepis | reverse complement strand
ATAAATCATTTGGTCAAATCGTTTTGAGAACACCATAAGCTGATAAGGCCATGTTCTGTTGTTGTGTTTTTGTAACCATCTCCACCCAAAATGGTTTTATACCGTATGATGTGTTGGAATTATACAACTGAGACTAAATATTGAAAAAAAAAACTCACCAAAAATAGAAGTTGAAAGTCATACTAATTGCCCTCTGGTGTTGTATGTAGGCTCAGTAGCTGTAGTTAAATACTAACACTTCATTTGAAAGCTTACATAGCACAGAACACAAAGTAGGCTGATGGGAATGTAAAGTCTGGAGATAACCAGCTTATTACACTCCATCTTAAGGGAATCATACCACTATCCCATTATAGTGCTTTTTTTGCCCTCAAATTTGTTCAGAAACAGATTTTGTTGGATGGCCGAGGTGAAATAAGCAACATATTAAGTACTCCTCTCATATAAGCAAGGCAGTTCATAAAGAGAGAGCAGTTAGCACATGGTTGAAGCAGTTCAAAGCTGGAGGTGGTGGAAGTTCAGTTGAAGTTCCAGCTGAAATGTGATTTGTTCTTTTTTTGCTGCACTCACATGGTATCTGGATTGGACTTTCTGCACACAGTGCATCACATGCATCATCTGGGAGATGCATCAGTGTCCTCGCTGCTGTTAAAATGTCTTCAGTCAGATCTCATTGGCCTTAACTCAGACATATTTACTCAACAACTGACTTCTGTGTTTTTCTAGGAAGGTCTCAGGTGTAGATTAAAGGAGCTAAATGATGCCCTTCTTTTTTTCTTTTTGACTTGTTCATAACGAGAAAATGTTTAAAGCTTCTTTCTCACGCGACAGTCGAAGGTGCCACACATATATATTTCCTAAAGTGTTGCTAGAAAATGTGCACATGCCTTCCTTAATAAGACTTGAGCCTGCAGTATTTAACATATGCTGACTGAGTAAACTGGGCTAAAGTTCACCTTATGTCCAAACAGAAAACCTCAAAGCATTCAGGCAGAACTTCTCCACAATAATCCACACTCTAGAAATGCTGGTCTGAGTAGATTTATTCCTTACCATGACACACTTCATATAGAATGGAAGTACAGTAGGAGGTGCTTTAGACTGAGCTCTTGCATATCTTTCTTAGTGCCAGCATTGAGCCACCCTGCTGAAATCTTTCGGTTGAGAAGGAACCCGGCTAAAATACCATGCAAATCCTTAACGTGAATGGTGAGATAAGCCCTCAAGGCTTTGGTGAGCTTTAAGTTTCTGACATTTGGCTGTTGGACATGACAGTAAAATCTGACCCCAGTGAAGTCAGTCAGAGTATCTCTTCTCCTATCCCCCTCCCCCTCCCCCCACTGTTACAGCGTATTCATAGATTTTTGCAGGATTAAAGCCATCTGGTTTAAATACGCTTCTTCAGTGTTGTTCCACTCTAAAATGCCAAATACTAGAGTGTCAGCTTTATGCAATTAAGTTCATAAGTTCAGCGCAAAGAGAAATCAATCATGCTTGATTCTTATTCTTGTTACTTCTAAAGCAATGCATCTAATAATGACTTTTGATTTACTGTGCAGTTAGCAGAATTTTACCTACATTTCATTTAGTGTTAGATACATTAAAATAACTGAAAATAATTTACTAGGCAGTGGGAAGATAATCATCATTTCAGACTGATATTGTGTCAGACTTTTTTTGTTGTTGTTGGTTTTTTGGAGCTTGAGCTGAGTCTCCAGTTGCCTCCTCATGCTTTCATTTTTAAGACTGATGGTGGCTCGTAATGGTGAAAGTGGCAGATATTCTACTTTCAAGGTTGAGATGTGCTCACTTTTGGCTTTGTGACAAGAGTGAATGTGCAGAAGGGATGTCTGTGATGCACATGTTACTGGAGGTGTTTGATGAGGTCAGCTTGTGTGTGACACATAAACAGCGGTGATGGAGGAAGTTGCCAACACACTCAAAGCTTTTGTTTTCATTTCTGGATTTATGATATTGCAGTATCTAAAGGAACCCCAGTTTATAGTCAAAGAAATCTTTTTTGTCCGTCTCTCTTCTGTCCCACTTTGCACCTTCTTGTCCTTTTATGCTCTTGGCCCCCAAAATTCCTCAAATCCCTCCTTTGTTTCTTTTCCCTCTCATTTCTTCTTCTATCCTCCCAGTATCGGTCTGCCCTCTGTAAGCCAGTAATGCTGCAACTGAGCAAATTAATCAGCCTTTCCCTGAGTGAACCTGACACTGGTAGATGACACTGAAAAGACATACAATACGTGGCGCAGAGTTAAGGACAGAGGCATTTCAATGAAGGACAGGTATCACAGTCTTTTTTATTTTTTTGCTTCTGTTTTTCATTTTGGGAACATCGTGCCTCACTGGATTTCCTTCCTTTTCTCTGTGGTCACCATGAGATTCCCATTTTGGGTTTTGTGCAAAAGGATCTGATAGCGATAGTTTAGGGACATATCAGAAATGTTTGAAGTTATTCCCCATTCCCTCTCATATCACCATCAGTAGTAGTTTAGATTTGTCTTGCAACCAAATACTTGAAAATCACATGTCATAAACTATAAACAATACATCATCAGAGCAAAACACTAACATTTTATGTCTCTAAAAAACGCAGGTAACAGCAACATTTACATGTGCTCCACCAACCAACAAAAAAAAAGCCTTTAGTTGAGGGTATGAGAGGTGTTGATGGTGACAGTGGAACACTTCACTACTTTCATCCGAGAGTTCCAGTGTGAGATCAGTTGTTTGAAAAAGGTTGTGGTTTGTTTTCATTCTGCTCCAAGCTCTTTGTTGTAAAAGCTCCACATGTTTCTCCCCAATCATCTGTGAGCCTGAGACCTTTTTGGCTGAAAAATATTGAGATTTGACTTCTAAAAAAGTAAAATGGCAACCTTTTACTCAGAATGACCTACACGGCTGCACTTGATCATATTAACTTGCTGACATTAGCTCAAAGCACTGTGCTTAATTAAAGCCTCTCATAGCCAGCATGACTGTAGGCTCAGAGTTCAACTTTTATGTGAAGCATTTGCTCTTTATAGAACAGAATGATATTAGTTTTTTAAGTCAGGTATCTTACAGTCTATGCTTCTGTTTTTGCAAAGCCAACTTTAGGACCGTTAAACTATCTTCGAGAGTTGTTGTGCCTTTCTTGATCACTTGAAAACATATGGGGGTAAAAGGGAAATCATTGTACAAATGAACTAAAATGAATGTTTTACAGCGCATGCTCAAGTTGATGCAAATTTGCAATAAAAAAAAAAAGAAGATGATGATTCTGGAGCTGGTCAAATGATTTTCTACACTGTACCCTTGTGTGAACACAAGTCTTTTGATCCCATGGCTTTTTTTTTATTTTATGGAAGAAAATTATTATGTATTTTTTCTTTTAAATTCTAAAGGCATGAAGAGGATAATGCTTTAATATGGGGACCTGAACAGCAGCCAGACTGTCAGCAGCCAAACCCAATAACCCCTCGGCATGTACGGGAGCAGTTTCAGCTCAGGGATTACACTCTGCAGCTATCACAGGACTGCGGAATCCCAAGTGGAGAAAGTCCCAAAATCAATGTTCCTAAGCTTATAGCTCTCTTTCTCTGTTTTAAATGTCTATGTGCATCCCTGAGTTTGTGAACGCCGTCACCTCTGCATCAACCTGCAGTAAGATGCTAGATGCACTGCATGATGTCCTCAAAGCAGCAGCTCTGAAGATTAGCGGTGAGGATGTGCATCAGCCTCTCCACACTGGTTGATATCAGACAGGCAGAGGAATCCTCAAACCAGCACGGGCTTTACAGCAGGGAAATCTAAAAGGCTTTACATTCATGAGAGCACTGTCTCTTGTTCTCATTGGAGATTTCTCTTGTGCTCCTCTTCCTCTTCTCTCTCCTCTTTCATGTCAGACTTGAAAGTAGAGGCAAAGCTTGTTTGAGAAAAGCAGCAGCGTGATGAGGATGTCACTAGAAAAAAGAGGCTGAGGCACAGCGGTGATTCTGTGTTGACTGTCAGCATCACTGAACTTGGAAGTCACACTGCTGGGATTTTGACTAGGATGTGGGTCAAATGTTTTATTGATGTGGTCCCTTCTGGTTGCCGTTTAATCACCATGCTAATGATGTTCACTGAGGTGATCTTAATTGTCTTTGTATGAATTCCTTCTTCTTGCTTCTGTTTATCTGAAGCGTAGTTGTGTGTTTGTGTGTGTCTGTGTGTGCACACCAGAGCTCAGGGAGCCGTTTGTGTATATCTGATTTTGTCATATACTGTCTGTTTGAATTCCTGCATTAATGAGAGGTTGGACTAAAAACTTTACTGGTGTCCTGTGTTCACTGAAGTATGAGCAGGGTGCTTTGAAAAGACAAAAAGCTTTAATTACAGTCGGATGCTGATGTCCTGTTGGCTGCCTGCTGGCTCTGCACATTATAGACAGCGATATCCTCTGTGTGCTTTTGCACTTGTGTTGGTGTGTGTGTGTGTGTGTGTACATATATAATGTATAGTTAATGCCATAATCTTCTTTTTAATGTTAGATATTCATTTTAATCGTGATTTCGTCATTTATGCGTGAGTGAGAGTGAATGTGTCCTTAACTTGAATTGTTCATTTGTTCTGTGGTTTCACCTTAGAGTATAATGAGACATTAAACTGCCTAATTAAACTAAAAAAAAAAAAAAAAAAAATTAAACAGCTCTTTGCAAAGACGCTCACAATATTAAATTCAGTTGGGTACAAAAACCACAAAGTAGTTAACAAACAAATGAATTATTCAGGTCAAGGATCACAGATGGAAATAGAACAACTTCCAACTTTGTTCGTAATTTGAAGTTACACAAAGAATGGTTCTGTACTCTACTGTCTATTGGACCATTGTTAAAAGGACTTGGAAGGACTTGAAATTTGAAGTTTTCATACTCGGCTTAAAAACAAAGACTTGAGACTTTAAACTTTCAGAACACTGACTTGCTCCCACCTTTGATTTCTGCATACCTGGTGTGTTTACCAATAACCATTACTTTAAAATTGTATAGGCTCAGACAACAAATCATCAAGATAAAACTATTTATATTGTGTGCTGCATCTGTTATTTAGTCTAAACCTTAAAAAGAAAGAAAGAAAAAAGAGCCTGTCCAAAAAACAGGCTAATTTTTTTCAGTTTCAAGTATTTTGCTTCATGTTTTCTACTTAATATCTCCTTATTTTTCGACTTTTAATTGGACAAAGCTGTCATTTAAATGGCGCTGAAAGGTATTTTAATATCCTTACACTGTACATATGAGCAGATGCAATATTGTGAAAATGTGAAAACGCCCAAAGATATATTATTCATTCCTTCTATCACTGTCATCCATAAAAGCTAACTGCAAATGCTATGTTATAGGGTGGCCCTATAATTATGACTATTTAAGAAAAAAGCTGCAGACTGTGTTAAATCTGACTGAAGGCCAAACTCATTAAGTGATGAACGATAATATAAAACTTTTATTTATCCCACATGTGGGACATTTCCTTGTTATAGCAGTACAGATGAAAAAGTAAGATTTAAAAAATATACACAAAAAATAAGCACAAAAAATGGTCAAATTATACATTTATGTTCAAAACAAGGATATAGGTTAAAAAAGAAAGGAAAGATACAAATTATTGCACAGTGTGAGGGTCATGAGTAGACTAAATGTAAGGATACATATTAACTAAAATAAAACTTAGTCTGTATGAGAATGGCAAAACCAAACTGTACACTGTACACAGAAAAATAAACATATATGTATACATCCATCCATCCATCCATTATCTATACCCGCTTTGTCCTGGGCAGGGTCACGGGGGTCTGCTGGAGCCTATCCCAGCTCACTTCGGGCGAAAGGGCAGGGGTCCACCCTGGACAGGTCGCCAGTCCATTGCAGGGCCACATATATATACATGGTATTGCATAAAACAAGAACAGTCAAATGATGTAGTTAGGTCAAGTAATGGGAATTTAAAATACATCTTGTCTTAAAAGATACAATTCCCTTTTGTTAATAAGAACGATAGCTACTTGAAGTGCCATTTGAAAATAATTTATTGTTTTAAAATCCTATTGGAAGTATAGGCCTACATCATGCAATTGCGGCATAGTTTTGTAGGAGTTGAAAAAGGTGATAAATGCTTCCCCTCTCCTCTGTGTTTGTTTGTTGTTGTTTTGTTTCTTTGCTTTTTTTTTTGTTGTTGTTGTTTTTTTTTGACGGAGTTTTAATTTCACAGTCCTGACCGGGAAATCGTTGTTTGATTGTGTCTGACTTGATGCCGTGTACTCGCTGCAATTCATGAGTGAGCCTGCGGGGGGCGCTGCTGCAGGAAGCTGCTTGATCAGATAGTGACAATGACGGGTAAACAGCCAGGATGATATCACTGTACCATGTAAACGGACAGCTTCCAGCGCGCATATTCACCTTAAATATCTGCCGACATGTTGGTCCAGAACGATGCTCAGACAAGACTCTCGATGAGGAAATGCTAAAGCAGGTTTCACTTAACTGCTTTTACTTGCTTTTTTTCCCCTTAGTCTGAAATCTGAGACGGTTGCTCGGAAAAAATAATAAATAACCCAAGAGTGTGAATCTGTCTGTGCCACATCTACATACAAATGTAAATTATACCTCATTAATGGCTCTGCTATAAACATGTAAAGCCAACATATACTTAGAAATGATTTGTAGACGTGCTCTACGAAAATAAAGGAGCACATTTAAGAAGAATGAAGTCACCAGGTCATGAAAAACAAGGCCTAAATAAATGCTTTCATCATGACTTATTTTATGCTGCCATCTGTTGATGGAAACGGGTAATGTTACTACACTGCTCCACTGTCACCATGCTGAAGAAATGCAATGCAAGACAGCAGTAAAAACGCACATGGAGAAGACATGCACGCGCAGGCCTATAGTGACTGACGTCACATCTCTAAAGATAACAGGAACCAGGAGGAAATAACTAATGTTGTTGCTAGGTGTCTGTTCTCATGTAGGGTTTGAAGCTCCTCGGTCCCAGTTATGATTGGTCATACGTTTTGTTTTGTTTTTTGTTTTTTTGTTTTTTACACTTTATTTACTAGTTTATAACAGACAGGTAATAAAACAGTCTTAAAATTAAATTTTAGTTGGATACTATATCGGAAGAATGAAGAAGGAAAATGTGAATAGATCATCCACACGGAAAAGTCACAAAAAAATGACAGCAAATTCAGTTACTTATACAAATTAAATCTTTACGTAGCACAAACATAAATCTCAACATCCTGCGCAAGTGTGGGGAGCATAACATTGTAGATCATATAAAAGTAGGATTCTAAATAGTAAACCCATTTTTGTGGGTGAGTTTGCCTGTTTTGGATGGCCTAGACAGTCACTGCAGTACATTAAGCAGTTAGAAATTATTTTTGAGAAATCATTTTTGAGAGCCTATAAAGCTTTTTTTGTTGTTTTTTTTTTCAGCCATAAGCCACCCAGAGTTAGACAGGAGTTCCCATAGACTATATTTGCTGATGTCATTGTGATCTGTAGTGAGAGTAGGGAACAGGTGGAGGAAAACCAGGACAGGTGGTGACATATGCTACAAAAAAGAGGAATGAAGGCAATTTTCAGGACAGAATCTGTGTGTAAATGTGCAAGAAGAAGGTGGAAGAGTGGGCATGCATGGTACAGAGGTGAAAAGGGTGCAGGAGTTGAACTATTTGGGATCAACTGAGTGATGGGAAGTTTGGAAAAGAGGTGGTGAAGATAGAGCCAACAGGGTGGAGTGAGAAGAGAAAACAGTCCGGACTTATCTGGGATTGAAGATTAGTAGCAAGACTAAAGAGAAAGGTTTACAAGATGGCAGTGAGACCAGCCTGTCTCTATGGGTTTGAGACTACCGCACTAATGAAGAAACAGTAAATAGAGCTGGAGCTAAGTAGAGTAAGTAGAGCTAATATTTTCTTTTATAGATACAAGGAGGGATAGGATTAGGAAGGAATGTGTTAGAGGAAAAACCAGGGCTACACTGCTTGGAGAAAGAGGAGGAATAGTGAATACATTGGTTGAAGAACGCTGGAGATATAGATGCCAAAAGGAGACAAGAGCAAGAACAAAAAGAAATCTGGATACCATGAAACAGGAGATGCAGTTGGTTGTTGTTAAAAATATTGTGACAAAAGAAGATGCAGAAGACAAGATATAGCTTTTCCTTTAGGGGTTGCCACAGCAGTCCCAAAGGGAAAAGCCAAAAGAGGAAGAACATGTTGTAACTTTCATATGGCTAACATGTGTCAATGACATGAATTAACCACAATAAAAACAACCTAATGTATAACTTGACTGTAATAAAAACATATTCATAGCTATAGCTGTTTATGTCATAAAGGTTAGAAAATGACATATAAATGCCCCCCACCCCCACCCAAGTGTGAATGTTTAGTTGAGGAAACCTTGAAGCTAACTTGTGCAGCTGTTGTTTTTAAAGGACATGAGAAACTGTTGCAAGCATATAAGAACATCAGGACGAAACTAGATTTATTTCAGTGAACACACAGGCAGAGACCAGGCTTTTCATGATAATCTACGTGGGACAGATGAATCAAAGACAGGTTTGCACCGCACACAGTCACTGTAGACACGCCTGGTGCAGACCAAAAACATCATTTCAGAATGAGAACCTCAGACTTGGAAGTGAGGAGATGGAAATACTTTGATGTAGGGTTTCTTTAACTGGCTCAGGAACTGGACATCTCACAGTCTTTGATCTGACTATGAATTTGGAATCATATCAAAGAGTCTTAAAAATTAAACTGAAACCATTTGTCAGAAAGTTGATGTCCAGTCCCGAAGGTGGATTTTTCAACAGGATAATGATCCTCAGAACATTAACATCCACCAAAGGATAGCACAGAAAAAAGAATGGAGAAATACAGTACGGAGCAGCTAATTTAAAACCCAGATTAAAACCCCAATAAAACGTGGCGAGATGGGAAAATGTATCAAACACGGGTTGTAAGAAGACCTTGAAAATCTTGCACATGAAGGAATTGTTCATGGAAGAGTGGCCCAAATAAAAATCACAGAGAATGCTGAACCGTTATTCAAAATACCTACAAAATATATTTACTTGTGTAAAATGAATACTAGTTTGAGGTCAGTTATGCTGAGGGCAAGTTCATAAAATATAAATACTTCCTGATTTACAGTTTTTTAATAAATATTTTAGTACAAACACTTTAACCTGAAGCAAAATATATGTGACGTTGTAAGATTGAAGGATTTGGTTTCACAAGCAAGTGCTTTTAGCCTGTTCAGTTTGTGTGATTACATATTTCAGTGGCATATACTATTAATGCTGCGCATGTGGAAATGATCCAGAATGTACAGAGAAATGGACATCAATCACTGGAGCTTATCCTAAATGACTTGAGATGATGTACAGTCAGAGATTTCAGACAAATTTGAGTACAAATTTGTTACTTCTGCTGAAATGAAAAGCTAATGAGTTGCATCATTATTTATTCCACATTTGACAAAAAATCTGACTTTGCTTTTTAATTTTTGATTCAACTAAACATACAAAAATAAAACAAATGAATATGGAATAGACAAAAATGATGTTATCCATAACTTTATATTTCATTGCTCAACCATAACCAGAAATCACAGTTTCTGTACTTCTCAATGAGACTTCTACATCTGGCAACAGATATTTTAGTTTCCAGTAAATATTTATGAATATTTTGTGCTTTCAGCTGGTTTGGTTTTCCTCCAGTTAGAGGGTCCACACACTGACTTTTAGTCCTGTCATGTGTTGACATGCAGAGTTTCATTTATATTTCACAGCAGATATGGTGTTCCTTTCTTTGAAAGTTTCATTTTTCTCCAGGTATACAGACGATGTTTCTCACTGAAAAGCTCCGGTTTTGTCTTATCTGTCCAAAGGACATTCTCCCAGAGATTTTGACGTTTGTCATCATGCATTTTTAGTGCATTTGAGTCTGGCTTTTTTATGCTTTTCATTTAATAATGGATATTCTTTCATGGAGTCCATGTTTGTCCAAAAAAGTGATGATGGTGGTATGGGACAATGACATACACCGAAACTGGAGTTCAGCTTGATTGCATTTGGATGTTTTCCTTGGCCCTTTATCTACCATCTACGCTGTCTTTCTGGTCATTGTTTCCTCTTGCAGCTACATCGTAAGAGGGTGGCTATAATCTCATGAACATTATACTTAATAATCTTTGCAGCTTTAGTCACGGGAGCATGAAGCTGCTTGGATGGTCTTATAGCCTTTACCTTATCTATCAGTCAGCGCCCTCCTTTGCTTAGTCTGGTCCATACTTACCGTGACTGTTTTTTTTGTATATTATTATTTCATTCATGCTACATGTGAATTTATTGAAACTGAATTATTATTCAGTTCATTATTTTACATGTATTGTCTTAGGGTGTATTTATTGTAATTTATGTTTTGATGTTTTATGTTGTTTTCATGCTGTAGCATTAAGTTTCTAAATTTTGTCATTATTTTTCTACAATTTGCCTCTTTTTTTTTAAAAAAAACAAACAAAACTATAATTAGTATATTTAGTCATTTTGAATTTTTATTTTGTGAAGCATCTTGAGTTGCTGTTTGCTTGAAAAGGTGCTTTATAAATAAAATAAAGTTGAAGACAACAAATTTGTCCATATGTATATATATATGTATTAAAATACATTGTTCTTCATATTTTTGAGAGTTTGTTAATCTTTCAGTGATATCTCACACTTCTTCCCTGAACGCTGTCATTGCTGACCTGTTAACAGCACCTGAGGCGAGGAGCAGTGGCACTTCATCTAAATTTCAAGAAAATGTTGTTTCCTTGTTAGTCGTTGTTTTCTTGCTCTATTTTTGAGCTTCAGTTGCTGGCCATTCTGGATTGATTTATTTTACTGTCAATCTCCTGTCACTTCTGATTTGACTTAGAAAGTCTCATCTCTGCAGTCCTTGCCCTTGCTCATTCCACCAAAGATTTACACAACACTCCTCCCAAAGAGGCAATCACATTTATGGCCATGATACCATGATGATGCTCTGCAGCATCTCCTCAATGTCACTTTGTCATCCTGATGGAAAGTAGTGAAGACAAATCCAAAGGCAATAGTATCCCCCTTTTTTAATAATAAATTTTAAAAAAGTAATTATGATGACTAACTCAAGGTGAAAACATTCAAGAGATTTTTATTAGATATCAAGTCTTCTTACATGGAAATGGAAAGAACTTAATGAAACAAATGCAAAGTGTTTATGTTATTTTTTTTTTTTTCCATTGGTGATTGATATCTAGGTAAAACTTATCAAGATAATGTCTTGTGTGGGTTTTTGAATGGAAAATTTTGAAAAGGTTGTATAAAAAAAACCAAACCTCTCTATGTAAGTAATCACTTAGTGGGGTTTAATGACGATACCTGGAAACAGGATGGAGTTCCTGGTACTGATTTTCCCATCTGACCAACTGCGTTCTCTTCAGTTATGGCCTCCTCCTTCTCTGTCATTCTAACTACATGCTCAACAAATCATTGACAATTTAAATCATTTTCCAATTATGAATTTAATACTGGAGGAATAGGATGAGAGGATGTATTTACAAATCAATGAAAAACCTCAGACTCTCTTATTAATACTGGAAAGCAGGAAACCACTTATTTTTGTTGTGTTGTATTGTCCACTCAGTTCTTGCATATTTTCTTGGGGGATTTCAATCAGATTTTTCAGAATTCTTATCTCAGTAATGTCATTTATGTGTCTTTTTCTAAACTGCATTTAAACTTTTGGTGGTAACTGTAGCTCATTTTCTTTATTGAGCAGTTTGAATGACCCATCTGCTAGAGATCAAACAAGGCACACCTCATTCAGACAGTTACCTCAAGTCACATGTCCTCTGGTGCTGCTGAATGTGGGACGGTGGGTTATTGTGGAGAAGAGGTCAGTGAGTCTGGCTCTCACGTGCACCCACAGCCAGTCCAATCCTCTTACAACCCCCTACTTCCTCCAGCACTCAAGGCACTCTATGAGATCAGCGCGCTGTGTTCAGGTCTTATCCCGAAGATACAGTAGATCCTCAGCAAAGAGTCACGCCAGCAGGTATCAAACACCACAGCAAACCCGTTTACCTCAGCAAACACATCACAGGCCGACTGCTTTTAAGATGCATGCTCTGACACATGCTCTAATAGAATTGGATGTATTATCTTTACTTTTTTCCCCGTTATCTCATCATAAGTACATAAAATAATGCACTAAACCAAGATACTTCAAGTTTCAACCAATCAACTCTATTAAATCCAACACTTTACAACATAGTTGATAGCGATCTATTTCTGAATGAAAAGCTAAAATGCTCAGCCTGTCAAAAACACAACAGATCAGAGAACTGGTCAGTCATTAAGGAAATGTCTTTCAGAAATTAATGCAAAGTATTTGATAATGACACCTCTTAAAGGGTTATGATCTTTGTTTCAAAGTTGTATATGATATAAAGCCTTTTTTACAATTGAAAAATGAAATGACATGGTGTGCTTCACTTTTGGTGATTGACAATGCTGAAAACTTTAAATGTTGTTGAGGAAAAAAATATGTTTTCACAGTGAAGAAGTTCCCTCAGTCATCTTACATTTAACTACTGTAATGAGAGCCCCAAAACAACGCAGGTCTAACCAGTAATGCATAAGTACTTAGCTTTGCTTTTTCTTTCAGATCATATTCACTTCCAGGATGAAGTATGGGAGTCCCGTGATTTGACGTCACTTACACAACATTTCCCAGGCCAAGCTGTTATTGCAGATTTTATACTGCACTGTTTTTCCCTCCTTTTACTTGGCATCCCGAAGAAGAGCGGATGGGAAATTCTGATGTCATCAACCTTGGCACAGCAGGATGGAAGAGCAAGCAGACCCTCAGGGTGCCATGATTGGTGCCCATGTGTTTGTGCCCCGTAGATGGTGAAATAGATGGTGTGGTGCTGCCCGCCTGTGCTGCACCTGCGTCCCAGCATGCTGATTGATCAGTTTGGTCATGTGGAATGTCACCATCTGCTCCCCAGTCCCACTCACCCCTTCTTGTGTGAATGCCAATCACTGGCAGGAAGATAGTTATTTAAGCCATGTCAAATCAGGCGCAATACAACAAGCAATATTCCAACAGCACTTGAAGTGTGTGTTGTATCCACAACAGCATGTCCTGCAATAAAAGGACAACTATCCAAACTGCAGTCAGGTATATATTCTATATTCGTTTTGTTGACAGTGCAGATTTCAGTTAGCTCCCCTACAGAGGACTGTGACTGTATAAAAATATCTTTTTTGTTCCTTGTTTGCAGATTTAAGTCTTCATTCTATTTTGAGCATGCCATATTATGTAGTTCTCTTCCATCTCCTTCAGTCACCCAGATTTGGCTTCTTAATGGCCAACAACATATCAGGGAGCCATCAGGAGTGACATTCTTCATTGTAAAACGTCAGAACAAATGACATTTCAACCATGGGAAAATAAAGATATGCAAATTTGATCTCATTAACATTTGGATTACCTGTTTGAATAATCACATGTCTGACAAGACTGCAATTAACTAAGATTGATGCAAAGTTCAGGGTTAGGAGACTGTATATATTTGCTCTTGGATCAGATATGTGTGTGTTATGAATGCTTAGTGTGTCAGATAAGAGGACTGATCTCTGTCAGAGAAGGTCATTTAGTAGCCACTGGTTTTCTTTCTCCCACACTTTTTACATCACCATATGGATGTTTTCTCTTTATAACCTGCATCTTAATTGGATTTTTTTTTTTTTTTAAATGCATCTTGGCTCATGGCATCATAAAAGTCATCAAACGATTGGTCGGGTGATGAAGTAACTGACCTGCTAACCCAGTTAACTCTAGCATGGACGTCAGGATTAGACTTTGACTTTAAGGAAGCTGAGTGGACTGGAGCTCACCTTCAGACAGATTGAAACAAGAGGACAATCACGTGTTTCTTACAGTTTGCTGTTTCTAAATATATCACCCTGCACCTAAAATGAAAGCATCCTTGCAGTCTTTAATCTATTCATTTTCAAGAAACACACACAAAAAGTACTTAAAGTTGAACTGAACTGAACTAAACTTAACTGAATTGAATTGAAGCAATAGACTGTATATCTTGTTCTATTTCAAACTGAACTAAACTAAAGCACTGCCATTTTCAAATTTCTACAAACAATGGATATATACAATCTAAATATTTCCAGATGTTTGTCCAAAGAGCTCTGTCACTTGGATAAAATGCCAATGAAGAAATGTGCAGTAAAAGTAATGCCTGGTAGATGCAAGCTCCACAAGACCTAAAACACAAAAACACTGATTCAAGATTTGTTTTTCCCACAAGTGAACATGGTGCCAATTGCTGGATTTTCACTCTCAGATCAGTGTGCCGATGGTATTATAACAATCATTTTACAATTTAATGAATCTTAGCCCTCAAATCAATTTAACATCAACCTGTAGTGGTGCAGACTGTAATCTGAGGCAGGTCTGCATTTGTAATTCTCATTTCATTTGTATGAATTACTTTTCAGCAGTGCAATTTTGATCCCTCAAAGCGAAATGTGGAACAGTGCACACAAACACTTAGTGCCTCATTTCCACATATCTGTGTGGTCATACGTGAGTCAACTGGAAATCCTGTTATTCCTATGGGAATCCTGTAATCACAGACAGATGTACAAAAGTCCATTTAAAAAAAAATAAAAAATTCTCCCTCCAGAATTTGCCCTGAGTGCATTGCAAAATTTAAATTTTTGCGCTGGACTTCAGAGAAAAAAAATGCACTGTGTTCCAGGAAGCTGGATAAAAGAAGCAATATACAGGCCAAGAGACTACTGCCTTGACAAGATATTTAATTTCTTCTCTTTCCTCTAACCTTCTTTGGACTACCTGAATTGCAGTTCGGTATTTGTTTGTGTTTACTCTGACCGTTATGAGATGCCCGGCTTTAATTTGAATCCTGATTTTTATTTGAGAAAATATATTATTCATGTCCAATTAGGTTTTAGGTGGCACATAATCACATCTGGCTTCAGAAAGATCAGTGGTGACAACTAAATACCAAGTTTGAGGTTCAAATAGCCGTTGACAGATGTATGGATGGCATCCTGTTGGCTACATCCGTTTGTAAGTTTAAATTACGAGCTTCCATATCATTACATAGTGACACTTTTTGGTGACACAGAGAGAGGGGGGTCAGCAGGAAGAGGCAGGATCTGCATTTTACAAGGATTATCATCAGATAAGAGCTGGGGTACACCCTAGATGGGTCACCAGGGGCACCTACACCGAATGTGCATTAAAATTCACAAAGTGAATAATCAGCAAAACAGATTATTTTAAGTTTTAAATAGAAATAGACATAATCTAAACTATGCAGACCGCTGATAAGTTAAATCAGGTCTGCTCTTTGCAAAGAGTTTGGTGCTGTCTCAAAAGAAACTATTAGACTGGATTTTTTTGTAGGTTTCTGGAGAAGACAAATCCTGGTCAGAACTGAGTACCACATTGTGGTTCTATGCATCGAGCCAGCTGCAGTACTTTCTTCCCCTCTGTGTCGCAGCAATTTTTGTTTGGGTTTATTTGCACCACTGTGCGTATCTGTGGGGAAGCAGACACCGATTTGACCTCAAACAGGAAGATTGACTGTTTAAAGTTACGTGTTAGACAGTCACCCAAACAGACCAAATAACCTTTGAACCAAGTCGATGGAGGAACTTACCACGACACACGTGCCTACAAATTGAGACTTGATTCTATTTGCGAATGTAGGTCAGACAAGGGTGTGGTGTCCACTGTTTACTGGAAACCTCTACCTGTCTAACAGGAGATTATCTTGTGGTCATCAATGCTTACTGGTCCTCAGGAGGGATTTCTTACCCCGCTTGCATATGATTTCAGACTAACACAAGATGACACAGCAATAGGATGACACTTGAAAGACCACAAAACATGTGTAACCACACTGAGGATGATGTTTTTCTTTGCTCTGATGTGGTCAAAAAGCTGTTTGGTTATGTGTGGGCGGGGAATTCCCCTGATTACTACAGGTTTAATTCCTTTTTAGAAATCAATTTCCAGCTTAAAAAAGGGCAATGAGAATAAACAGCGTAAACTCCAGACAGAGAGTGTTTATTTTATGTCATAAGTTTCCCTACACAGGCAAAAGAATGCTCATAATATTGTTGTTCAGTCTTGAGCTACAGTAATAGCATCATCCCTTGGCCACCCCTATCTGCCACCTGAAATGGTCCGGCCCTGATTTGCATAAGTTGTCTGCGGGTAGCTGCAGGACCAGCAGGGGTAGGTTAAGGGAAGAAGTGCATGTGGACTGTGCACACATGAGTAGAGACACGGACAGTGAAGCTGAGTGTGGACAGCATTGTGAGCCTGGCGTCTCTCACTGAAGCTGACAGAGTTATGTACTGTGCTCATCCTGTCTCTGGCACAGGCAACAACTCATTGATGTACTGCTACAACATGAAACCAGTGAGTAATTATATTTTTTTCATACAACAATAATAATAATTATTGTTATTATTTTTCTTCATAGATTAGATTGCACAACACTATGAGTGTATTTGATCTTTATGCTGTTGCACTCTTCAGTTGTCTTGTCAGATGTTGAGCTGGGTTCTTTCATGCACGTGTACTTTGTTAGATGTGCAAATGTATATCAGTGACAAATACAATTACATCAACAACTTGTGTGCAAGTTGGAGGGTCGGACATACCTTTTGTAAGACATCTAAGTCACTAAGTTCCCACTCTGAACAACATATTTGATGCAATGCGTTGTTTTACTTTTGATAGTATAGTAATAATGAGAAAGAGCTTTGTTTCTGAAGGCGTAAACACCTTAATGACCTGTTTAGATGGTATAAAGCCTGCTCTTGAACAACAGAAAGCTACAGGTTAGAAGAACAGCTACAGCTTATGTGCAGCTTTAAGTTTACAATATACTCCAGTTTTTTTTTTTACAGAATTGCAAACCGAGGTCACATATGGATTTCATTTATGGCAGTAAACATCACAAGCTATTCATGATCAACCCTATTCAGTTGGTTCATACCATAATATATCGGTCTAATTTCTGGTTGTAGGCTGAAACTCCTGTTAAAATGCCACAGTGAGACTTCCTGTTTGCTCAGTACCATGTAGTCAAGCCTGGCAGCAGAAAACATCTTGACATGAAGCAGATTGCTTCTATTTCTATTTGATTTAACCCTGCTGTGTTGGAGCAGTCCCTCCACCACTGCAACCATTATCAAAGGCAGCTTTGATCTCTGAGAGGGTAACCATATCCAGACATCGTGGATCACAGAGGCAGAAAATTGGTTGCATGTGGCTGGAGTTGGCCATGGTGGAGCAAAGCATAGGCCTTGAATAGCAAGTTGATACTTCTTTTATCTACGATCTTAATGCTGTGTACATTGTGAAAGTGCTGTAGCTGTTTGTTCTTTTTTTCTTTTCCCTTTTTTTCTTTTTTTTTTCCTTTAAGGCTTTCAGCTGAGGACACTGGTTCAAAAATTATCATTTAAGAAAAAAAATATTGATTTATAGTATTCCAATTTCTACTGACTTGGATCTTGAACTGCAGGGGGAAAAAAAAGTCTATTATTATTTGTGATTTCATGATTGATGGTTCCTAAATCAATGCTATGCTAAAAGAGGATGCCATGGTGACGGCCCCTCTCCAGTGGGGGCCGTAGGGGGGCGTGCTGGGGCGGGGGTGTGACCATTATTAACGGGTCGCCTGCTATGCTGATGGTAAGGAGGACAATTGGCTTTATCCTCTGCCATATGCTGCCCGTGGCGGCTCAGACGGGCCCAGTGTCGACAGGGGCTCCTCTGTTTGGCCAAGCCCACAATCACCATGGGACTCATGCCAGCCAGGGTCACGGCTGTGTGTGTTTGTGTGTGTTTGTGTGAGTGCGTGTGTGTGTGTGCATCTAAATGTGTGCTCCTTGCACGAGCGTACTCAAGAGAGTCTTTAATAGCCTTCTTTACAGAACTTGTCGTCCGGGTAACTGACACCCCATTGATGCTGCGCAGGGAGGTTTATTCTCATTTCCTGGGGCACATCAAAGCAATCGAGAGATGCAGGTGCAGCCCAGACCTCTTGGTGTGTTGGAGTGAGCAAGCATGTGTGTGGTGTTTCGTGTACCTAAGTGCACTATACTGTACATTTTAAAAGAAAAAAACAAACAAAAAACTACATAGACACCCTGGAAGTATCTTAAGTTGAGTATCTTGAATATCTTGATGTGTTCACCTTTAAGAACATCGTGTTTATCGTAGAGGGGATCATCAAGGAGAGACTATGTGGTGACTTTCTGGGAACAAATCATAAGAAGGCTTGAATTTCAATTTTATTTTGGGAGATATTGTGCCCCAGTCTTCTGAAGCCAGCCAAACCTGATCATGATTGTCGCAGGGATTTCTCATGGTGAATGGTTCCTAAATCCGGATGAGGAGGTGCATGGATCTGCAGCTTATGGATTATCGCAATAGCTCTAAGTGTGCATCAGCTATCTGCTTTGTTTTCATAATACTGTTGCTTCAGCTCACGCACACACATACACACAACAGATTAGTTTCAGTGATACACATATACAAAAAGTTGTGTTTCCTGCTTTACATATCTTATACGCTTTTATTTCTTTATTTTTTTAGGTTTTTGGGCAGTCTCCCAATACTGACGGCATCAACCAGAACTCATCTTCATATCCATCAGCCAAGGCCCCGAGCAATGTGTTTGCAAGCACATTCTTCGGTGAGTTCAAACCCTCCAGTATGATCCATCCAAACAACATTTTGTTCTTTGGCTTCAAACCCGTCTTCCTCTTAGCAAGTTTGCATCAGGTTGAGGTTTTATCAAATAACAACGTGACCGTGTCAGTGACCTGTCCAGATTCTCAGTTCTTTAGTGTTTGTGCAGCTATTTATTGAATCTTTAAAACAGCTATAAAATATATAGAATTGTATATGACTCAAGATTATTACTGATTAGAACAGTATGTAGTAATAGTTGCCAACATTATTTGAACATTTGTGCGAAAAACAAATCTTCTGAAGATTTTTTTCTATTAGTCATTCACTAAGATCTTTATCTCCTGTGCAATCCTGGTCCTTCATCACGACTTAGGTTCTGGGTTCGTTGGCCATTTTTGAAGCCACATGCTTCGCTATTAGTGTGCACTAATTTCACCACAATAAGCATGCAGTATTCAGGAAAAGAACAACCGCACAATCTGCAGCATGCAAAAGAAAAATGCCTGATGCATGGTGTTCAGCTTCTGGAAAATGTTTTAGTGCACAATTAACCTGTTCACCTGTCTACATACTGTGTCCCATCATTCAATAGACCACAACTGCAGCATACTACTACTATATACTGCATTTTATGCACCATATAGATTAAGAGGTTTCCAAAAAGGCCTTAGACTGTATCAAGGAAAATGATGTTTCTTTTTTTTGTTCCCACTTTTTTTCCCTCATTAAATAAAAATAAAATAAACTTTCTTCTTGCTTGAGGTGTGAGTTGGTGTGAGTTATAAATTACCAGAATGTCACACATAACCTCCAAATGTAAAAACCACCTCAAAGAAGCACATGCACACACATTTACGGCTTAAAATGATGAAAAGCTTTTACATGTTTGTTTCTTAATATCAACATAGCAGGCACAATTGATTGATGTTAAATTAAAAGTTTACAATACTTCAGATTTAAAAAGTCCAAACTACGCATGTTATGTGAAGTTTAATTTGATCAGCGAAACTGAACCACTCCACTGTTTCATGACTTGAGTGGCTGTTTGACATGCTGCTCCGGTGCTGGCTATAACATGTCACTCTTCATTTTAGAGGGGATGAGCAATTCGCCTGACATCTGGAATGCTGTAAATGGTCTGAACCAGCAGGGCTATGAAGGTGCACTGGGAGCAACCACAACCCACCAAACACAGCCGGGGAGCTACAGCAGCCTGCAGCCAACACACAGTCACCTGGTGAGTTTACCTTCACCACCCAGGATGCTGACATTAAAGGGCTTTTTTGACAGCTGTGTTTTTAACTGTGTGTTTACGTTCTGTTCAGAACTTCTCTCCACATTCGGTGGTAGCTGCTGATATGAACAGGGGTCTTCCTCCTATGTCGACTTTTCATCGCAACAATGCAGCATCTCGCACTCCATCAGTCAATACATCAGAGAATTCAGCAGGTGAGAAAGTGGAAAAAAAAGTATATATTTTTTCTATTCTCTGAATATTGATTAGTGATCATTTTATGATAAATGTTTTTAATCCAGTCTCAGGAAGTCACGGAAATGTGTCGGGAGCATCACAAACAGGCGATACCTTGGGAAAAGCTCTGGCCTCTGTAAGTTAGCACCACCTCAAAGCCAACAGACTTGCTCATCTACACCCTGTTACATTTAAAGAGTCAAGTCAGAGCATAAATCCAAGCCCTAAAAGCTGCAGAGGTATAATTCAAAACTTCCTTTCTGCAGTGCATATTAAACAAAAGCTGCTCCTGTGTAGCAAGACTTTTATTGGCCACAGGCTTGTAAAATGACCAGAACTGATGATTTAGCTTCAGGTTACAAGCCAGCTCCAAGGGTTGTGGCCTACACAGAAATGACAAGTTGTGCTTTTAAAATGATCCATGTACTGCTCTTACTTTTTCCGCTCCTTCTCTCTGTCAGATTTATTCCCCCGATCACACCAGCAGCAGCTTCCCCTCCAGCTCGTCCACACCAGTGAGGTCTCCATCACCGCTACCAAATGCAGCTGAAACTGCAGGTAAACTGGAGTAAAGCACATAGCTGGATGCTGTTGTTGAGATTATTTGTGTGTGTGTGTGTGTGTGTGTGTGTGTGTGTGTGTGTGTATATATATATATAAATCATATATACATTTTCATGTTCTGTTCTGGTTGTTTTCTCCCTCTTAGGTACCAACATGTGGCACCGCAGCTCAGTTCAGACACCAGTCTCACCCCACTATGAGTCCTCACTTATTTCAATGGTAAATAACTCTACATTACCTCCTTTAAATTTATGTAACTTATTTTGTCATGTTGAGATCATACAAGTTTGGATTTATAAGTAGAGAATAAATTCAATTCAACTGAGGATCGTAATATATTGCTTAAGTAAAATATTGAATAGAAAATGTCAAATATTGGAGAATTTATATATATATTTAAAAATTAAAATAACACACAATGGAAAATGTAGATATTATACCAAAACAGTACGTAAACATTGCGCTAACCAAATCTTCCTTGACTATTAAATGGACAATAATATATTTAGTTTATTAGGTTCATTTTGTTTGCTGAAGAGTTTGCTGTGTGACCCTGTGATGGACTTGTGACCCATCCAGGATGCACACTGCCTCTCACCCAGTGACAGCTGGGATGGTTTCCAACCCCCCATGACTCTGAACAGGTTGAAGTGGTTATAAAAAAAAAAAAAAGAACATGGATGGATGGACATCAGTTTGTCAGTAATACCAAGAATATATAACTTTTTTATAAAACGCTAAGCTGAGTCATTCTTATAATGCCACCAAACTTTTATAAAACATATGACAAAAACATTCCTCAGTCCTGGACCTGGAAAAAAAACATTTTCAGCTCTTCTGGCAATCATTAGATTTATTTTTTAAGTATTAGAATTTACTTTAATTGCACAGGCAAGTTAGTATTTGCAAAAAGAATTGGACCTTGGAAACTGAAGACCCTGTCCAGAAATGTTTGACTGTGTGTCTGTGTAAACTCACAAATTCACCAGACTCAAGCTGCTCCAATCTGTGTATCCTTTAGGGACTTGGGACATGCCTTCCCCTCACAGTACTTTCTGTAATCCATGTCACAGCCAGCGTATGGCATTTGGGCCACATCTGGCCCAGATTAGAGTTATTGTAGTTAACAAAAACTAAGACTAAAACTGAAACTAACAGTGAAAAAAACACAACCTTTAAATGAAACAAAAAAATAGAAACAAAATAAAGTTTTTTTGTAAGACGAAAAATAAATAAAAACTAAAATTAACAATGGAAAACAAACTGAAATAAAATCGATAATTAGTTATTGGTTTTATCTTCTACACGGCCTGGGTGGCTTTCCCTCTTAGTCACAAAATGGAGACTATTCTCCCCTTTTCAGAGTCTTTATGCTGAACTAAACCATCTGCGTTTGCCTGGATCTGAGAAATCCGTCTACTTATGAGTCCACTTCCCAAAACACTCAGCTATCCCCTTAAGGCTTCTTGATGGGAGAAGAATTTGTTTCAGTCTATGATTTTCTCAAACAAAAAGTATGTATATAAGTGTGTGTAATTGAGTGGATGCTGAAATGTATGTCTCAAAACCATCTCCTGATGTGTTCAGTCTCAGGTGGAAGACCGCCTGGACAGACTAGACGATGTCATCCACGTTCTGAGGAACCATGCCGTAGGCCCCACAGCCAGTCTGCCCACGGACATCCAAGACCTGCTGAACCAGTCCCACCATGGCCACCCGGGTTCTGCCAGCACTTTACTGCTCACCTGTCACACTCCAGCCATGGTTAACAAACATTACCTTGAAGTATTTAAAGCCGGGGAGGACAGTGTGTATGGAAATTCCATGATGAGTGTTGCTGGTATTCAATTTCAGGAATTTTCCACCAGCGATGTCTGCGTGTTTCCCTCGTGTAGGGGTTGTCGTCCTTGAAATCGTAAACTGAGCACAATGGGAGAACGTTGTGATGTGACATTATGTGTAGACTTTTGTGGAGTGAAGGGGACAGCCGCATTGGGCACTTCCCTTGCGGCATGTTTCCCTTTCAGCAAACCAGGGGATTTTCACCCAGCTGGAGCTGAAGTTTACAGTACGCAGGGGAAAGGGGTTTTTACTTAAATCCTTTGGAGGAGGGGTGTTAAATTCACCCACTTTTTTTTTTTTCTCCAAATGATGTGGCAGATAGAAAGTGGATCCTGAAAAGAATTAGGGGTATGTTTAGGAGGTATATCGTGGTTTTAAGAGAGGGATTAAGATTGTCAGAGATTAAATTAATTCTGCTGAGCTAGAGATCTACTCAGCGTCACTTTGGAAATGTGAGGGCAGATGTTGGTTTTGTGACTTAAGTGTCTTGATATTGTAAGTGACTGAATAAGACAGATTTATGGCTCTTTAATGCTCAACATTCAGAGGATCTTCGGCTCATGAATGCTCGACAATGAACATATGGACACAATTATCTCATTTGGTTCTGTGTGTCATAAAGGTTGAAGCTGTCACTATGAGCAACAACGATTCGGCCTTCCAGAGTCGCACACAACACAGCCATCCGTACCCGATCAGACAGAGAACCGCGCTTCAGGCCGTGCAAGGCGGAGGAGGAGGAGGAGGAGGTAGGAGGTTATTCCTCTCACCGGATTTGTACATTTCAAACCATCTATCTACATGTTAGAGGCTTTTTAATCTATTTATATTTTGTGTGATCTTTGCACAGGTGGTTTAGGAGTTCAGAGTAATCTGGAGCTTAAGATGGAAAGGGAAGAGATGATGCGCACCGCTCATGACCACAGCTCAGACAGCCCGAGATCAGATGAGGAGGGTGAACAAAAATCACACGGAGAAATCAGTGCAAGGAACAGGTATACACCCCGAACCACCGATTCATATAGAAGCAGGCCTTAAATGCAGAACAATAATCCTCCAGTAAATTATTACACAGATAATTAACAAAGGGGACATGGATTTATTTTTTTTATTTATTTTTTAATTTTTTTAATGTTCTCTCATTTAAAAGCAAAAATATCAATTTCGGGTTTGACTAATTTAAAATACTGCCTGCTGTGAAGAACAGCTGTGCTTGGACAAGCCCATCTGACCCAGCCTCTGGTTTGTCTTCATGTTGCATCAAGCCATTAAACAAAGGCAAAGGATAAGTAAGGACAGCTACCTAGGTTCTTTTTTTAGTAATAAAGACATCAATGAAATGTGCATTTAAAAAACAAGCAGTATGTTCAGTTCAAACACTCCCCACAGGCACTACTATGAGTAAATATTTTTATTTTCTGCTTTTCTTTTTCATTTTAAATCTCTTCTAGTATTCTATTTCATTCTACTTCTTGGAATAATAAATGTGTTTAATTTTGGGAGGAATAAGCTGTGTTGATCACAGATAAAAATTCAAAATCATGTTTTCCAAAGAATAATTTAGAATAAAAGGATCTAAGCAGACCTTTACTGCAACTCTACTGATTTCAACTTTATTCATCTGCCAGTTATTATTCTTGAATAATTAAAAACCTATAACCTAAACAGAAAAATGTTCTGTTATGTGTTTCCAGAGACCTGGTTGATATCAACATATTGTACAATGAAATGTCAAAACCCAGAGGAATTCAAATAGAGAAAAACAAAAGCAAATCATCAATTTTGAGAAATAACAAAAAAGCTTGGCCCTTTTCTAGCTTGATGATCATCAGCTGGGTGTTTTGCATTTGTTTATGCCAAATGTGGTCTCAATATGTATTTAAATAAGTTGCTAGAAGAAGAGTAATTGATAAAACCTGCGTCAGTGACTGAAAACCAAACCGTGCATCTTGATGCACTCAGCGTTTAGAGAGCAGGTCCTTGTGTCTCCACTGGCAGTTCAGGCCAAAACTCTCCATGCTTTGATGTCTGAGTGCATGTTTTAGTTTTTATCCAAAGTGACATGTGTTTCTCTATTCTGACCAAAATGATAAATTATGCAATAATTTGTGACACAAAGAATAGCTGATTTTAAAAATAAAGGTTGTGATGGATAAGAGGAGATTAAAAAAAACAAAAACAGAACAAAAAGCATCTTAACTCAGTGACCAGCAGAGGGCAGCGACATCCATAGTACAGCTTTTTCACAGTCCTCTTTGGGTTTATCTCCTTGCATCCAAATAAGCTTGAGTGTAGGTTTTAAGCTCACGAATCTGAAAGTTTAAATGACTCTTAACTCACATTTCTCTCACTCCTTGCTGTAGTATTCATGAAGAGGAGGACCTGAGCCCAGAGCAGAAGGCCGAGCGTGAGAGAGAAAGGAGGATGGCCAATAACGCTCGTGAGCGTCTGCGTGTTCGGGACATCAATGAGGCCTTCAAGGAGCTGGGTCATATGTGTCAGCTGCACCTGAAGAGTGAGAAGCCGCAGACCAAACTGCTGGTGCTGCACCAGGCCGTGGCTGTGATCCTCAGCCTGGAGCAACAGGTCAGAGGTCAGTGCACCATGAAGGCAAAGAAGCCTTGTGGGCTCCTCTCTGACAATCGCAACTGAGAGGAAAAACTTTTCCCTGGCACAGTGGACAATGAAGGAAAATAAACATGTTATATACACCTATTCACTTCCTTTCATTTAAATATCTTTCACCACATGAGGGCAGCATAATGACTGTGAACAGAAGAAATTATCACATAGAAATGACATTCAACCCTACACAAATTTAGTAGCAGAGGTGTGGACTCGAATCACATGAGTTGGACTTGAGCCAGACTTGAGCCATTAATTTTATGACTGTAGACTTGACTTGAGAAAACGTAAAAAGACTTGGAACTCGACTTGGGCTTTTACACCAATGACTTGTGACTTCACTTGGACTTGAGCCTGTTGACATGAAAACACTTGATATTTTACCCCAAACCCAATGATTAAAACATGTGTTATTTAAAAAGTGTGCATGAATCCATTCATTCACTCGTCACAACTCAACAGATTCAAACCACCTTTCTCTTTCTCTCTCTGCTGTGTACGTATGTGTGCGTGAGTCGTCAGTACAGTCGATCAAAACGAGCCACCTTCGAGCAAAATCAGCACTTTGCAAATATGTTACCAAGAATAATTTCATTCCATGAGGGCTAATGCTAATGATCCCCTTGAAATTTTAAGTATCTAATTTTCTTCATTCAAACGCTAACCAGTCATTTGCCATCTTCTGCAGAGAGGAACCTGAATCCGAAGGCAGCGTGTCTACGGAGACGAGAGGAAGAGAAGGCGTCTGCTGTCATGTCTGATTCACAATCTGTGCATCTCGCTTTTCATCCGAGTCTGACAGACCCGGCAAACCCCATGGGCCACCTCTGAGGACCTGATACTTATCAAGTATTTGACTCATAAATTCTTCTAGCAGTAATCACCTTAAATCATTATCCAGACTAATACATGCATGATATATGATTATAAGCAAGAAGAAAAAACATTATTATAATATATTAATGCTACCAAACCACTCTCTTTTTATATTCGTTGTACAATGAAAGTAAAGTAGAAAATACTTGTGTAATTTCACTAGCATGTCTCACATGCAGTTTCTTTGATGTGCAGATGTTAAATGAAGAAAATCCTGGGACCATCCACCTCTCCAGGATGTCCAGTGTTTTCTTGTGAATTTGGACGGGAGCAGAGAGCTCAGGCTCCCTGATTTGAAAGTGCGATGCAGTTAAACAATCATCTCCTTGATTCTCAAATGGACTTTTAACTTTGTGCCTAAACTTTGCTCCTAACAGACAAATGCATTGTAATCTGCAGATGTTTTGTACATATTTTCTATATTTATTGGTGACCTTTCCGTTATGACATATCAAAATGGATGGACTCTGATAGCAACAAGGTCCCAGCTTCATTTTGATTTTGCCAGGCAGGTTCATGACGGATGATTTCAGTGTTTCACAGTTTAGCGGGTATACTTCTTAATGAGCTCAGAGGACTGACATTCTCACATTTGTGTTTTCAGAAAACATGTTGACTTGTCCTGTATTGTGTGCGTCTGTCGGTGTGTGTCTGCACACGTGTGTGTGTGTGAGAGAGAGAGAGACACAGACGCACAGCTGTTGTGTGTGAATATTGCAGGTTTGCAGGGGTTTGAGCATTCTGTGAATGAACAGATCTCCGAGAATGTTTTTAACGTGCAGGCAACATCTGTTGTGTGTAAATGTGTTATATATTTGTGTTATTGCACTGTTAATGGGATCATATTTACTGAAAACACTGGTGGACAGAAACTCTAGTCTTCTCAGTGTATTTATTTCCCCTCATATGTAGTCAAACAAGCTCTTTGCATGTTTGAGTTTTTAATAGAACAGTCTCTTTTTTTTAAGTTATCTTTTATACTAATATTGGGAGCTGAATATCGTCTCTATTTGCTTTTGTTAATGAGTTTACACATAAAGGACTGTTTTTTTGTATAGCTTATTAGATGTAGCCATATGCTATGCTCTGAACAACATAACATAAAAAGTGGATCACTTTCCAGCTGAACTGAAAATGTTTCTGTTTTGTTTTTTTTGTTTGTTTTTTTTAATAAAAAGTCTGAAATACTCCTGTCATAACATGTACAGTATGTGTACAGTTTGAGGTAGATTACAGGCATGTGTCAATATAAAGATGTAGCAATAAATGTCTTTTTCAATATTATTTCAGTCTCTATCTCTTTTTATGTAGAAGAGTAAAATAAATATACATAAATGTCCAGAAAGAAGTAAAATGTAAAATAAAATGTTATAGAAGTATAAATAATCACAGTCATACACTTGTGGGACACAAGAGGCAACTAGAGGCAAGTTGCAGAGGTCACATGTAGGACATCACATGCCCTTTGCCCAATTGAAAAGAAGCAGCCCCAAAGCATAATGCCACCTCCACCCTGCCTCACTGCTGGTATGGTGTTCCTTCAACGATTCCATGGCACATTTAGTGCCATGGCCTCTTATGTATAAGCCTATATATGTTCTTCTCCTGATCTGTTATTGTCAGCAATCAAGTCTCACAGTTTGTTTGACAACTCTTTGTAGTCTTATGATTTCCCAGTAGAAGGAATCTTCAAACAGACATTATAACAATGAATCAGAATTACTGTAATTACTGGCAGGTGCATGAAATTTACCTACAGGCTATAGGGCTGCCCTACATATCTAAAAATGTATCATTATTGAAATTTCAAAATGTGCAATATCAATATAAATACGCAAATAAATATTGCAATAAATAGTGGTCTGTTATTTTTCTTGTGCCATACAGTAAAAATCTTTTATATCAGACGTTAAGTCGTTGCCTAAAATTCTCATTTAGATACAAATGGGGGTGGTCCGTGGCGTACCAGTTAGAGACCCTGGACTGGACTGGCAACCGTAGCGTCGCCGTCTCAATCCCCGAACAGCACCAGTGATGTGGGCGGGTGGGGAGTGCCTGAACAAGCGCCTCCCCACGTCCATGGATGAGGTGCCCCTGAGCAAGGCACCTGAAACCCCCACCTGCTCCCCGGGCGCCGCACCATGGCAGCCCACCGCCCCGCGTCCAACAGCCCAGATGGGTTAAATACAGAAAATAATAGTGTATGTGAAGTGTCATTACTACAACGAAAAAAAAAAAAAAAATTATCAGTTTTCAGCTATGATTGGACACCATATGTTTTTGTTGTTGTGTAGGCCTACTACAAGTTGTTACCTTCTGAAGACAGTTATAGGCCTCACTATGAAAGTGTGTTATTGTTTCTATTTTTACAATTTTATAAAGGTGTGTAGACTTTTTATATCCACTGTTCATTTGACTAGTGGTAAACTAGCTAAATTAAATTAGATTAGAATAAACGTGTATGCTTTTAAAACTATGTTCATTTGAAAGGCTGCAACAGACTACGACTATCATAAGGATATTAGAATAATTAACAGAGACAGGTCAGTTAGTCTTGTCATGGGGGTTTATGACATCACACGGAGCGGAGGCAGTCATATGATGAGGCAGAGCGGGAGTGAACGCCTCTCTGAGCGGGGCAGGGAGCTCGTGTCCGGGCGGAGGCAGAGCAGACTGAGCGGACACAAGACACAAGAGAACGCACACAGAGGGTAAGTTTCTGATCGATATCTAATCAAAGTGGTGGAATCTTCCGCCATTTATCATCTGTGGAGGTCAGTGGTGCGTTCACGGACTTAGTGTGAACTTTTTGAACCGTCGTGAATTACCTCCCACTTCCTTTTCCATTCAGCACTGAAAACAGTTTTCTATCATCTGTAACATCTCATGTTCGCTGCTATTCTTAAATGTGTAAACTAGAGGTTTTGTCTCTGTTTTTTTTTTCTTTATTCCCCAGTTACAGTGAGATCACATGTTGTCTATTCAGAAGTAAAGGTGTTATTTGTTGTTTATGGTTATGGCATTTTAGTAAAGAAGTTATATTAGTGTTGCTGCTCATAAGAACATTGTTCAGTGGGCCTAGCTTTTTTAGGATGTATGTTAAACCACCAGAATCACATATTATTAGCAGCTCATTAAGGTTAGTGGAGGAAAGTCCACCTAAGTAGTGGGGATGTATGATCTGACATAAAGTTATCCAGCTGTACAGATATCATCTGAACAGCTGGATCCATTTTAGACATTGGGACAGATCCATGATGCTGAGCTATTCGCTTCAGTTCTTTATGTGCAACACTGCACACATCAGCTGCAAGAAATACACTGGATACTGGATCAGTGAATCTTTACTTACGAGGGCATGCATCCATCCATCCAACTGTATTCATACTGAAAATCAAGATCAAGCAAGCTATGGCCCTGATGCTCCCTGGGAGGTTTTTGTTCTCTCAGAGCTCACCTGAGGGCACCTGCATCAGTTTTGACAGTTGTGCCACCCAGGACAAACCCCCCTACTTGTCACTGAAGTAGCAAGATGGGAGTCCTCTATTTTAGAGGAGTCAGGGAAGAGCTACAGCCAGTGAGAGCTCAAGAGCCATGATGATGGGAAATGAGAGGAATAGGAATTAAAAACAACTTTGCCTTATCTTCCCTTTTATTTTATCTGCGTGCTTCTTTGACAGTTTGCCGCTTGGAAACCAGATGTACAGACAGACTTCTTGTTTGGCAATATACCTTGTGAAGTCTGACCTCCTTTGAGCAAGTCAGGTGTGTAATGTAAACCACACAACTCTAAAACTCCCACATACACGACAATTGCACTGTGTTGTATCCACGACACAAAGATTTGACAATACAGAAAACTGCGTAGTCTGGAGTTGGCTTTTTCCATCTGCAGGTGATATGTATATATAAGATATGACAGTCAGATTATGTTAAATCTAATCTAAAAAAAAAATTCTGCTTAGGAAAATCTCCATTTCATTTTTTTTTTCTTTTTAGCATTGTGGACCAATGGCATTATTACTCACTAGGTTTGAGCCACTGAGTTGATGAATTTTAGAACTAACTCATGTGGGAGGATGATTTTGAACCAATGGGCAACACATCTTCAGAAGACCTATAACTTGGTTAGACCTATAACTTGGTTATTAATCATTTGGTTATCAATCATTTGTGTATACTATTCACTGTTGATAAAACTTTTTCCTTTTGTAAAATTAGCCTTATGAGATAACAATACTCATACTCTTAAGGAATTTATAAACTAGCCACATAAGAATTGAAGTTTTTGTCTTCTGGATGGGGCTTTAATGATGAAGTCATATTGTTTTCTTTACAACACCTCTTGTGTTCTTGTGTTTCTGCTTCACAGTAGTGTATTTGTTGACAAACCTTTTCCTCAAGTGTCATACCATGAAGTGGGTGACAACACCTCAGCGACCTCGGCCAGTCGTAGTCATCCTCCACTTGGCTCTGCTTAGCCTGTACAATAGTGTCCTGTCATTAGCACACAGAAGGAGCTGTTTTCATTACACGGCAATATCAGCCTCTCACCAGCGCCCATTTATTCTGTCTTTATGTTGGCTGAGTGCAGCTGTGTGAGGAGCTCCCATGGCGTCTATCACTGTGCTCACTGGGACTCCAGCGCTCCTACAGTGTTTAGTAAACACTTTATTTTACTTGACTGGCCTGATGCATCAGTTTTCTGTTCACTCTCCCATGCAGGGCCATGATCCTTTTGACATCCTCACCCATGTTTTCATTATGTTATCTGTGTATCCAACAGAGTCAGGATGGAGTCTCACAGACTGAGTGGCTCTCCAGATGTCAGGATCCAGAGGGGCAACATGCTGCTGCATGGGTCCACAGGCAGCCAGGACAGCCTGTTTGGAGTGAAGGTGCAGATTCAGGGCATTCAAGGTCAACCTTATGTGGTTCTGAACAGCTCTGGCCATGAGAGGCATAAGGACATTTCTGTCATAACTCACCAGGCAGGGTACAACCCGGGCATGGTGAGGAGGTCTGCAGATGAAAGACAGACTCCATTTGAGACAGAAAGGCCTGCAAACTCCTCCATGTTTCATTATCAGAAACACCCAGAGATCCTGAGACCTTATGACCCTGAAAGTAATAACTTGAACCTAATTACTCCGTCTCAAACACCCTCACCCTCTCGACCTGGACAGCCATATGCTGGCCTTCGTTCTGAGACGATGTCTTCTTCTCCTACAGCCAAACCTAGGATCCCTCTGCCTGCTGAGAGCCCAGTCGTAGACCCCGCTGAGGAGACCCAAGACAAGAGTCCTGCATCAGGTGGACACGTTCCTGCACAATCCCCAAACTCAGTGGACACAGACTCCATCATGTCTGTAGGGAGGCTAATAAGCCAGTTCAACAGCAACCTGCGGAGGGGAAGGGGACCAAGAAACAGACTTGACCCAGAAGCATGCCGGCGGTCACGCAGTGTGGACAACAGGCGAACCTCAGACTCCTCCTCATCCTCTTCGTCTCACAGAGCTTCATCTCTGAGGGGCATCCGGGGTGAAACCCAAAGTGGGATCTATCCTCCAGGTTCGGCCAGGGCTCGCCTCCTCGGCGGAGAAGCCCCTCTAATTAGCAAAGGAGAGGAGAGCAAGCCAAGCGCACTTTTAAAAGGACAACAGGACAAAGAGACAGTATCACATCCAGTTACCAAAGTACCTCTGAGAGCAGAGAAACTCTCTGCACCCAGAACTTACAGGGACCAAAGTGGTGAATCTGAGGAGCGAGACATGCAGGTAAGAGACATGCAGGTAAATCATTTTGGTTTGGAGCTAAGATGTCCTTTTAAAAAGTTGTATTCATTTGCTGCATTTTTTTTCTAAGCAGGTCACTCCTGATCTTCTGAAAGGACAACAGGAGCTCTCAGCAGATTCACCTGAGGACACAACAAAGCAAATACTGTTCACTTACCTGAAGGATGGGTTAGTCCCCCCCCAGCTTTCTTCACTTTAACCAATTAACATGTGATGCAACATGTAGGTGTGCTTGTGTCTTCTGTTAGAGGGCGTCTGAAGTTTTGAGGTTAAGTTAGAGGAACAGTTCTGCATTTTGGGAACTTGATTACATGATATTCACATACAGTTAACATTTACTAGTGCTAATTTTGGTTTAAAGTAATCATCTTATAATCAGAAGATCAACAGCTTGATTCCCATTTCTTCCATGAGCTCTCATTGTGGAAGTGCTGGAACCTCATGGAGTCCTCATACCTTCTATGTGTCCTTGGGTAAGATTTCTGAGATGTCTGGACCTGGACTCCACTAATCAAAAGACAGACCATCGATAAGAGCAATTTAACAGCCAAGTGTACATCTCCATTATATCACAAAGGAGCATATGATTTAAGAAACTAATGGCCTCTCTCTGATTGGCCTACATTGATTTTCATAAGTCTGCCATCAGGAAAACACCTGACAGTAACATTATTCAAGGCAAGCGTACAGAAAGAAAGACATTGTTCTCTGTCAGTAGTTTTATGTAGTTTCAGAAGACAATGTTTTGTGAAGAACTGACACCAAAAGTGATCTAAAATAGATGTCTTGTGTTTGAAGAAAGAAAAACCCTACAACCCAGCAAGAGAAACGTATATCTTTGAAGCGTGAGCGTGGTAGCATCGACCTCTTTTGTTGCGTCTTGGTCTGGACAGCTTGCTCTAACTGATGGAACGATGCCTCCTGAATTATACCACTGATTCTTAGTAAAAAGACTCATGATAGCTATTTGTGAACTCATGTTTGAAGACAAAGTGGCATCTTAATCCAGCGATGTTTCATTAGGTCATGAAGTGAGAAGTTCTTCAAGGAAACCAAACAACATCCCAGATTTGAAACTGTTCTGTGAAACACAATGACCTAAATTTCCTCCAAGTTAATGTGCATGACTGAACAATTGTCATAAATATATAGTTTCAGATATTGTTGCTCGGGGATGTCGAATCAGATTCTGATAAGCAAGGTACTGTATTGGTTTTCACTAAGAATCATTATTGCTGTCATTACCTTCACAGCTAACTTTTAGTTGCAAGTTTGTGGTTGCGCTCCAGCAGTGCCGTGATGTCAGAATCAGACATCTGTTCCAGCTGTGTGTGCTTTATCCCACAGTCGTCAGGAATGTAAAACATGAACCTTTCTTTGATAAAATGACTCGCAGAAAACTTTAAACATCAGCGAGCACCTGCTTTGTCTCATTTGGAAAATATGATGCAATTGTGTTATTATCTCCTGTGCACCCGAGGCAGGTATTTTCTGTTTTCTGCTACGTGCCTCAGTTTTTGCCAAAGCTGAATACAAATTCACACCAGTAAGAAGTCTTTCATAAAATGTCCAGCTGCTAAAAATGTATTTCAATTGCTTCTCAGAACGACTGATGATGACTCCGCCACCGAAGGAAAAGTCAACTTGCTGCTCACAAGCATGAACAACATGAAGTGGAAGACGTCTGATGGAGTGAAGGAGAAGGAGAAAGTGAGATGTCTGGCAGTCTTGTCCACTGAGCAGCATGATTTAATGTCTTTGTCTTACACTCCTAATGTTTCTTGTCGTTGGATCTGTGTAGGACTGTCGGACAGAGGTGAAGCTACTGCAGGAGAAGCAGGAAGCTCTGGAGAAACAAGTGACTCAGTTAAAGCAAAAGCTGGAAATTGAGATTAAGGTGTAACACAACTCCTCATCCTGCTGATTCACCTAACGACTCGCTTCCTGTTCCTGTGGCTGACGTTGTTGCCCTCTGTTGTTCTTGTGTTGTACAGAATGAAATGATTCTGGCAAAGGCCTACGAGAAAGCGAGGACTGAGAAAAAGAAGGTTCAAGAGGATTTGAGCAGAAGCCAGGCAGAGCTCTGCAGACTAAGGGACAAACTGGCTGAAATTGAAGCAGAACTTCAGTCTACCAAACAAGAGTAAGAGAAGAGCTTCAAGTTATTCAGCTACATTTAAAAGTAAAGTTCTCCTCAATCAAGACAAACATTTCACCAGCTGAAAAAGGGGCTGTATTTTGAAATTAGAGCCATATATAAAAAGGAAGAGCAAGCACGAGGGTTCTGACAAGAAGCATTGATGGCTGTGCTGGTTTTATACAAACGGACACATATGCTGTCTGCTAGCATTTTTTCTGCCTTTCCTTTCCTTCCTTCCTTTACCTTTTCATCTTCTGGACATATTCTTTCCATTCATATTATATCAGTGCTCAGATAAGAAGTTTTGTTTCCATTCTCGCACCTATATGGTTAATATGAAGCAAAGAGGACAAAACATTGGTTAAAATATGCACTAGATTTTTCTTTTAGTGACTTTTTGTGGACCTCATGTCATGTCAGCCTCTTTGGGCTCTTTTATCATGCACAATTTCTACAGTTGATTAAGAGCTCACACACGACAAAAACTGATACTGTTTAAAGAAAATAACATTGAAAATCCTGTTTTTAGGGAACTGTGAAGCTTCAGCGTTTTGCTACTAAGTGCTAATTGGTTTTTTCACACGTTGCTTCTGCATTTTGATTTCCTTTGATTGATAATTTGTTACCTAATCTTTGATCTGATAAGGACCACATCATTTTTCTAGTTGTGTTTTTTAACTTATGTTTTAGAACCTGTACATATATTTACCTCATTATAGGAAGGTTTTGCTCAAGGTTAAGGTTAGGCACAATCAGATGTTGTGATATTATTAAAGCTGATAGTAAATAGGAAAAGGTGCAGCCTGCTCCGACTTTAACTGTTTCTGACAGATGTGAATATGATCAGATAAAGATTATTTCACTCACAGCAGAGATCGACATGGATCAATTTGGTTCAGATGTGTAGATTTTTTTCTTTTCTCATATAGTCCTACAGAGCATTTTATCAGATGTTTTAGCAGGTCCTTTTCCTTGACGTAAAATAACTTCAATGTGCATTTCATGTTGTTTGCTTCCAGGCTGGTTCAGATGAAGAAAGACAAAGAAAGATCTAAGGCAGAGATGAAAGACCTTCAGCAGCAGCTCTCTGAAATGCATGATGAGTTGGACCATGCCAAGAGGGCAGAGGTGATAAATACAGAGAAAGAAGTCCTCCTTCAGGTAAGTGGAACCACGTGATCAAAAAAGTCTTCCAAAATAAACAGCGGCTGTTTTTCTTTTTTTTTCTTTTTGTACTTGGTTTTTACTGACTTGTGAACTTGTTTTGATGGATATCTCAGGATCTGGCACAGATGCGTCTGGACTTTCAGGACATGCTACATGTAAAGGAGGCGCAGGAGGAGATACTGCACCACAGAGAGAAGGAACTCAATGATCTGAAGGGGGAACTTAAAGATGAGGTGGAGACCCATGATAAATACATAGCTGCTCTGAAGGATGAATATGAACAGGAGCTGGAGAAGCTTCTAAGGGATTTGGAGTTGGCAAAGGAGGTAAAAAGAAATATTTGCTCTGATTTCGTACAGTCTAAATGTGAGTTCTTTCACATTTGATCAACTGCTTCCTTCTGTTTCCCAGAGTAATGCTCGGCTGGGTCAGCAGAAGGTTGAGGCGGAGGAAGAGAAAGGGACAACTAAGGTGCATCTGAAGGAGCTGAGCCAGGAGAGAGATCAGCTGAAAGGAAAGGTGCGAGAGCTCAGCAATAAGTTGGATCAGCTAAGTCAGACGATCCACGAGTGTAAAAGCACAGAGAGGCAGATGGAGCAGAGAGTCAAACAGCTGGAGGTGAGGAACGACAAATCCTTAAAAAGGTCACGAGCAAGATCTGATTCAAGATCGTTTTTAATCCGATTTTTATCCCACAGATCAAATTATTTTTTTACATATCATTTTTGTTCCTCTGCATCCTCAGAGGGAAAAGCAGCAGGTGGAGGAGATGCTGAATGATGTGAGGAGGAAGGAGGAGGAGATGTGTGAGTCTAACCAGTCTTTGCTGTCTCGGTTGGAGGATGCTCAGGTAACGAGAGATTAATGAGTATGAGCCACATCCAGATCTGAGGTCAGAGTTTGGACGCACAACCCTCTGCTCTTTGCTTTTAAGAGTAAGCTGACCAAATTAAACCACGAGCACAGGGACCTGAAAGAGAAGATCAAGGAAGAGAGAAAGCAAATTGAGGAGCTGTGGATGGCAAAAACTGAACTGGAGGATGAGAGGAGGCTGCAAGACAGAACGATGGAGCAGCTGCAGAGGAAGGTGGGGAGTGGGAATGTAACGTTTGTCAGGGCCTTATGAGAGAATTCTGCACGTTTCTGCAGACAAATGAGGCTTGAAAGTCTGTCTTGTTGATCACGGAGCCACAGCAACAGTCGATAATTTGTGTGCCTACATAGCTTACATAGCTTCTTTAATCCCTCATGTCCACAATGTCCAGAAACATCGACTTATCTGAGCTCTTTGCTTATCTGTCTGGTCAGATGAATAACATTATGGAGGAGTGCGAGGCGTCTACAGATGTACTTCAGAGCCAGGTCGATGAGGCCAAAGAGAGGAGTCAGAGGGAGACGGCTGAGCTGCGGAGACAGCTGCAGGAAAAGGGAGCAGAGCTGGAGAAATCCAGACAGGCAGCCAAAAGACTGCAGGAAGAGGTGTGGTACTCACTGTATGAAGAATCAGCTGTAAGTCACTGGCAGATAAGAAACATTTATGTTTCTTTACCCCCCTTAGTGACTATGTTAAGGGGATTCCAGAGTCTTATAAGCTTTGAGTGACATGATATTAAATGATTCAGAGGTGTGATCAGACAGAGTCTGACAGGATGATTCACCACTGACGATGTAAGACAATGCATGTTGTTTTATTGTGAAATTCTTGTTTGATCTCTGTCCGTTCTCTGGCCAGCTGCTTCCTCTGGAGCAGGATCTGCAGCGGTGCCGTGGGGAGCAGCAGGAGGCCCAGCTGAGGGGTCAGCAGCTGGAGCAGAAGTTGGAGGAGCTGGAGGAGAGGAACGCGACCCTGCAGGAGGAGCGTGAGCGGCATGTCAAAGTCTTAGAGGTAAATGAAACTTATGAAATGACATAAACATGGGTAAAGTATCACTGTTGGAGGAAAAAAAAAATCAAAGACAAAATAAATGCTCATCCACTGCTCGGATGTAAATGAATATATTCACACGCTCCTCACAATGTTTTACTTTGATCAACTCCTGATACCACTTTGTCACACAGCAGCAATAACCTAACGCTGACTCACTGAACCAGTTCAGTTTTGCATGCTTTGCACAGCAAACATCATGGCAGAGTCAACTAAGAAACCAAAGAAAGTAATGACAGAATACGGGGGAAAGAGAAAACAAGAGTGAGTCTCAGTAGACTTTAACTCGCAGAGAGCTGAAAGAGAAGACAGGGTGCCAGCTGAATGCAGATCTCTCCTTGTTGTTGTTGGAAAAGTCAATTTGCCTACAGTTAAAACACAGTTTTGTGTTTTATGGTTTCTTTAGACATGGTTTAGAAACCAAAGTTGGTGACATAGTTGTTATTCATCAGACGTTTTTGTCCACGAGAAACAGAGTATTTTCTCTTGTATCTCCAACAAACGCTCACGTCAGTTGTTCAGTTATCAGCTGTTATAACCAGCTGTACATTGTTGTTTTAGGATGCCAAGTTTTCCAATAACAACTGGGCTGCGTGTTAAACAGCTGAAATAAAAAACAAACCAAAAAACCCCAAAAACATAGCTGTCTAAATGCATGTTTGTTTACATCTTCAGAGATCCTTAGAAATCCCATCAGTGCTGTAGAGATCCAAGGATTTATCACTGACTACCTCTGCAAAAACATCTATTAATGCTTGTCACACTGTCACAAAACTATACACTGGTATTTGCAAAAACAAAAAAAAAGTCTGAAAATTGACAAGTAACTCTAGATTGCTTTAAAGAAGAAGTGTTTGACATGATCACAACTGTGTTTTATCACATTGTACTTGAATATCTAGATTTAAATCTCCAGTGTTCACAGAAAGTTCACCCTATCTGTAAATGTCCTACCAGCTGTGCTTTTGTGTGTTACGAAGATTAAATGCTTCTATAAGCTCCAAAATCATGAATAGGGACACTTGGCCTTCTTCTTCATATCTATTATGCTTTGTCTTGTGACAATAGTTCACTTGTCAGAGACTTAGAACAGGAATATATTCTGTCCTGTTCAGTGTTAACATTAATTACCATTCTGCTTCAGACGTATATATTCCGTTCTAACTCAAAACTGCTTTAATACACTCTGTATCATCTAATAATACACCTAGGGCTCATTTATCTCTGGGATGTTTGTTTATAGATTAAAACCTACCAACATTGGTATTTCATTAAATATACTGCAGAGTTCATGTCCTCTAGAATAAAGCTTATTATTGTAGCACAAAAATTCACATTTTTCAGTGATGTTTATGACGCTTATTTCAGTCAAATGAAAGCAATTTCCAAACTGAACACACAAATTTATTCAGTCACTGACTGACCTTTTGAGTTTCACTTTTTTTCCCCTACATTTTATTCATCTTTCTGCTTTAAGACAGCTTTTTCTTCCAGAGCTATATGCATTTGTCTCATATGAGACAAAGTAAACTAATGAAGTAAATTATAGTAATTAAAATACATTGTATATAACATTTCTATGCAATGTGGATGCTTTAGAGTAAAGCATTAAGCCTTATGAAATCTCATTAGAAACCTTCAACTAATCAAACTTGACCTAAATAATTTCCGATGCTCTGATATCTACCATGACGGTAACTCTTTAGCCACAAATATGAAATCCCTCAAACGTAACGTGCCTCTCTATTTTCAAGTTGGTCGTGTCTAATCCCTGTAGTGAACTCTAACCTGTTCCTGTGAGCTCTAGCGGTGCTGAAACAAGCAGCGCAGCACTGCTCAGCACCGTTTGCTCTGCTGATGACAAAACATTACTCAACCATGTTGACACTGTGTATCCCTTAAGGAAGCTGGTGTTTACTGTAAAAAGTTATCAGACCTGTCCTGTATGGTTGTTCTCAGAGATCCTCTTTCTCCTCGCCACCACTTCCTTCATCAAACACTCCCCACAGAAGGAGCAGAGAAGTGAATGAGTGAATGAAGTATTTAATTAATTCTGTCATGTTTCTCTTATACTCCAGAATTTGCACATGGTTATCCAGCTGTTCTGATAGTTGTTATAATTCATTCTTTCATGTGTTCCTGTCTTCTCAGGGACGTATCAGTCTGCTAGAAGGAGATCTTAAAGATGAGCGCAGCAGTGCTGACCGCCTGATGGAGCGATTAGACAAAACCAAAGAGCAGGCAGGTTTACTCCATTGCTGTCTTCTTTCTTTCTTTCTTTCTTTCTTTCTTTCTTTCTTTCTTTCTTTCTTTCTTTCTTTCTTTCTTTCTTTCTT
>JBAMYA010000021.1:5529597-5546197 GCA_037176975.1 Arrhamphus sclerolepis | reverse complement strand
TCTTTCTTTCTTTCTTTCTTTCTTTCTTTCTTTCTTTCTTTCTTTCTTTCTTTCTTTCTTTCTTTCTTTCTTTTTTTATAACCAAGCTCTTATTTTTCAAATTTTAACTCCCATAAATTTTTCCAACTACATCCCTTCAGTGAAATTATTGCCTGTCACTCCCATAAGAAGACTCAGCCCGACATCTGCTTTCATTTTAAGCAGATTTAGGGCCCAGTTCTCAGGTTTCCCCTCAGATGATCCAAGCTGCGGATTGGCGTTCAACCTGACCTTGAAACTTTTCTACATTTGTGTCTTCGGTTGTGATGTTAAAAAGTAGGCCACCATGCTTTGGTGCAGACTAATTGACTGAAAACACCGCTTTGGGTGCAGTGCAAAGACAAAAACAAAAAACCCAAAACAGCTAGCTATTGTGAACAGCTTTTCAGACTCCCTTGACGGGGCCTCTAGATGGCATTAATGATGAGAGTCTTTAGGTCCGAGGTGGCCTCTTAAACCAGACTGCATTTCCTCTGGACTTAAAAGTTAAGCTGAAAATGTCACCAGGTCACGTAATTCACAGCAGCATACGCCCATGCTTTTAGTAAATACTGAAGTAGGAACATATGAGGGCAAAGCTCATATTAAAGTCTGTGATTAGAAGTCAACTACACTAATTTGTTAAGTTATAGTTCTGCATTTCCTGATGCCTGTACGTGAAAAGCTCTCTCTCTCTGGTGTGAGACAGATGGATCAGATGAGGAACGAACTGTTGCAGGAGAGATCAGTCAGACAGCATCTGGAGTGCGACAAGACGAGCCTGGAGAGACAGGTAATGATGATTCCTGACACATGGCCCTGCAGCACTGGGCAACAAAGCAGAGATATCAGCAGGATTCTTTACTCTCTCTCCGCCGTGTTTCATCACATTTATCCATGTAGGCTTTTGTATTATCTTGCAGACGGAAAAACAAACCAACACAAAAGTCAAGCTTTGGCAGAGGAATCATTTCTGCTGATCTTTACAGTGTGTCAGAGCACATTTTATCAAGGGGACTGAAATATTTGTTTTCAGTCTAAATATCATGGCTGATACTCACGTTTCACTTACACATTGGCCCATGAGGGTCTGTCTATGTGTGCAACCTACCTGCTAATGAATGCTGTCTAAAACATTCTTTGGGTTTTGTATCATTGTCAAATACGTTCTATTATTTTATATTGTCCCTGGAAAATCTGAATAAAGTAAAGCATGTTAATCACTGAGAAAGAAACCATCCAAACAATATGCAGTAATGCCTAACAAAGTGCCTCATGTTTTTTGTTTTTCTTTTGGAAATTATGAATCACATATGAGTCATTTGACCAGTCACACTAGTTGGTGTAACTTAAAGGTGTCTGAGGACATTTTTCGACCATCTGCCTGTGTGCATCAAATCAAATGACATATTTATTGATTGTCACTGCCCTCTGCTGGCGTTTAAATCTAAGTGGGAAAACTTAAACGCCAACCCCACAAATCCTAAAAGGGTAGAGCAGGAAGACTGTGGCCAAACTAATGATTCTGTCCACACTTTATTTATTCATTCATTTATTTATTTTTACTGTCAAGGTCAAAATGCTTTATATATCAGATTTAACTGATATATATCAGAGATTTAACATTTGTGGTGAATTTAAAAAGACAAACAGCAAAGCTGTTTTTTCATTTGTAATATTTAAGACTATATATTGTGTAATAATGTTTTCTGGGTAATCATTTCCCAAATTTGATCAGGATTTATTTGCTCCAGCGTTTGTTTTCTTGCTGCACTAAATGCACTCCACTTTAAGCAGTCATGCTCACCGCTAAAAGCTCCTATAAACAGCACGCCACTCTTCCCATAATGCATTGTATGCCGATGACATGGTCTAGTATACCACTCCTAATAATAAATGGCCACTGTTTGACTGTTTTTTTCAAAACTGGTGATATTAACTCTCTCTGGAGAGAACCAACAGCAGACAGAATTGTTAAAACATTTTAGCTGTACAGAGTCGAGGAGCTGATGTCCTTACAGAGCACGACATGCCATTTCGCCTGTGCTTTTGTGCTCTTGCATAACAATAAACAAAACCAGGTCAAGCCCATTAAAAATAAATCTTCACAGTGCATTGAAAGGTCTACATTTTTTTTTGTCTCATTTGTCAGAATAAAGACCTGAAGAGCAGAGTGAGTCATCTGGAGGGATCACAGAGGACCAACCAGGATTCACTCGTCTCCAAACTAAACAGTAGAATCCAGGAACTGGAGGAGAGGCTGCAAGGAGAGGAGAGGTAATCATCTGCACATTCAAATATGACCTGGTATTTTCTGATGAAAACACGTCTCTTAGTTATGTTTATGTCAGTGCAGGATAGCAACAAGTAGCGTGGATAACGTTTCTGTAAGATATTTGACTCACTCATCACTTTTACTGCAGGAACAGTAAGAGCGTATCCCATCATAACACCTCAGGTAGGTGTTTTATGACATGAAACTGCAGCAGCAACGTGATCTCTTGGTGCTTTTGCTCTCAGGGACAACAACAACCTCCAACAGGTGAATCGCAAGCTGGAGCGTAAAGTGAAGGAGATGAGGATGCAGTCGGATGAGGAACACGCCAACCTGCAGAGCCAGACAGACCAGGTAGAATATATGCGAGGCCCTAATGATTAAAAAATTTAAGAGGAGGAAACTCGACTTGATATGCGATGTCTCACTTTGATGAACTCGGCAGCTGACTCAGAGACTGAAGACGGCAAAGAGGCAGATGGACGAGGCGGAGGAGGAGATTGAGCGTCTGGAGCACGCTAAAAAGAAACTGCAGAGGGAAGTGGATGAGCAGATTGAGGTTAACGAGCAGCTACATGGCCAGATAAGTGCACTGCGGAATGAGATGAGGTGAGTTTTAGCCTTTAATATACTGTTACATTAAATCATTTTGTTTTTAGTCTCTTGATGCTTAATGCTTTTTTCCCCTCACTATTCATTTGTGTTAACAGACGTAAGAAGAAGTCACCCGCCATCATTAAGGTTGTGGAGGAAAAAGTGAATGACTTGGATGACTTTGGATCTGACTGACTTGTGATCTGTGAACTAGACGAACATTTTTCTATTTAATGACGAAATGTCGGTATGACTGTGAAAATATCGTAATTCAGTGTGATCCTGTTAACCCTTATGTGCAAAAACAACGATAATTTTTAAAATATTATATTCATGAGGACAAAGCCAGTAATTTACTGGCCATGTTTTCATTTCATGTTTCTAGTTTCTTCACAGGCTGAAAAAGGTTTACAGAAAACCTTCAGGTTTTAGAAGGTATTTTTAAATTAAGCGCTCGGTCCTTAACTCCTGTGTGACTTTGTCATTTTTGTTTCCCAGATTGACTAACAGCTCTTTTCCAAAGCTGATCTCTTGTGGCTAAATTTAAAATTATATCTGTGAAAGCAGCAAAACAATGCAGACTTACTATACTCATGCTGATTTGTTTTGTAAATTATTCTGCTCATGTAAAAGTTAAAATGCACTAAACATAAAATCTTCATGTAATCACGTGTTAAAAAGCTTTTTCAGCATTTGCCTTTTTTGTATAGATTTACAGCTGAAATAAATCCAGATGTGTGATGTTTCTATGAATTTTGTTTGGTGTGACTCCACCGCACACAGATATAGCCACATTTGAACATTTGCAAGTGTGCAATACATCTGTCACTCATCCTGTTTGGCGTCCACCATAAAACTCAGCTCAGGATGAAAGTGGGAGTTGATCACATGGATCAATAGTCCGTTCTGAGTGGCTGATTCCAGGCAGAGGTGGAGATTTGGCTCTGATCAGCTCAACAGGTTGTCACTGCTGGACGCCTGGCAGTTTTAACAATTACTGGCACAGCGATACATGGAAGCACAACCCAAGAGAAGCATGAGACAACACTGTGCTCTGAAACATGGAATATTCAAGGAATTCCTGGCAGAATTCCTTGGGACCTTTGTCTTGGTTGTAAGTAGCATCTTTTGTGTTCTTTTTTTGTTGAAGCTTCTTCAAGTTGCAGATGATGTTCAAGTTGTCTAAGTCTCATTTTAAGGGATGACGTGAAGCTGCTGTCCTGTTCTTTTTTGCATTGGTAGCTTTTTGGCTGCGGCTCAGTCGCTCAGACCGTCCTGAGTCGAAACACCCTCGGCGAACCTCTCACCGTCCACATCGGTTTCTCAGTGGGCCTCATGATGGCGGCGTATGTGGCTGGTGGAGTGTCAGGTAAATAGGATTTTATGCATTTAATTACTTCCACTCCAGCAGAACTTATCTCACACGTGCAAGTCCCACAAACTACTTTTGATCTTTTGATGCTTTCTAATAAGTATAACTTCAGTCGGATGATACACTTTGGTGAATAAAAGTCAATGTCAAAGAAGCTCAACAATATTGTGTGATAGGATAGGAATTTACAGTTTATCCTTTGTATACTGAGCATCATTGTTACCACAAAATCAACTATTTAACACAACACTTTTTATATTGATTAATAGTTTATAGAAAGAAAAAAAAGGAAAACCCTGCTGCATCATATAAAACAATGTGCCAGAGCTCTCTTGTACAGGCTGTAATGAACACCTTGTTACCCATGAGGCTTTCTGCTCATCATAATAAAACTTTATGGCTTCTTGCCCAGCCATGTGCCACCACCACAGCTCCAGTATCGGCAGGAACGTGCCAGCTCTCTGAGCAGATTCAGTGCGTGTACATTGACCATTGATTTATTAGCACTACTGCACAGCCTTTATGGGGTCATACATAACCTTGGGCAATAAATGTCCTCCACACTCCATTGATCAGAGGCTTCTGTCTATGACAGAGACCAGACCCAGTCCAGCGATGGATGCTTGCCTCATCTGGTTAGCAGTTATCTCTGATGCCAAACAAAAGGACCAACATAATTTCATGAAAAAAGGATTTCTAACATACGTTTTACAAAAATAACAACGGTCTGGATGAGACCAAAGTCTAATTAGGAATGACATTAGGATAATGCCGCCTTGCAAATTTTAGGTGTAAGGTGTAAAACTCAAAACATCCAAACAAGACTAAGCATCTCTTTCACATTACTGCTTTACCCACTAGCAGAGATATGTGCCCTCAGAAAGGCTTTACCTCAGATGAAAATTAGAACCTCAAAATCAGAAGAAATCACAATGACATGAAAAATACACAAAATTGAAAGAAAATGGGAAACAATAGGAACCCAAGACATTTCATTATTTTTCACATCTGCTTCATTTCATCATTAATATGCATCTATTCCTGGGTTTCAGGTTTGAAAAACATTTTTTAAGTTTGTAAAGTAAATACTTTGTGATTCCTTCTTTATATAATTAAAAGTTCTCTGGTGCTGATGGTACCAAGCAATGAAGAATTGCAGGTGTTGTTTATTCTTCTATAAACGCATTTTAATTGAATGAAAGTTTAAGAGGTTATACTTTCATAGATTGTCTTTAGTAGATCCCTCTTCATAACATGCCCGGGATTACACCATATGATGTTAACAAATATTGCAGTTCCTCTGCTTTTTCTCTTGCTCTAACTGCAGTCTCTTTCTGCCCACATTGTCTGAAATCGGGGTACATACACATTGGAGTCTGGAAAATATGTTCCTGCAGCCATGTTGCAATGAACCACCTGACACTGCATTGCATATTTTCCCACTGTGTAGCCTTCAGCACTCCAAGCTCAACCATTTATTTGCCAGTAATTCAATGCTGAAGAATGAAACTTCCTCCAACCTTCTATCCATTTTTCTCCTGCCTATTCTCGACACCTCTGTTTTCAACATATCTAGATTTACTCTGGACATCACTTTGGCTTTGGCTTCCGACATGTGAACGTTCACATAGTCGTGATTACTCAACCTAACCAATGTTGAAGTGGGGCAGAATGACCAAAAATCACTTTAAAAAAAAATGTATACAGAATGTGGTTTTACATTGTCTTGAGGAAAATTGCATGGACGTCTTTGGAAAATATGTTAACGCAGCTTTAACTTCTCTTAAATGTCATTCACCCTCTTTCTATTAATGCTTCCAGCACAGAAGTAGTTGCCTCTTTGGTCCAGAGCACACATCATCCAAAAAGGAAAAAAAAAAGCTCTGCATCAGTGATTTGTCCAATCAGTATGTATATTTCCGCTGTGTGACGGGTCGTCCCAGATGCCTCTGACCCAGAGGCATCAACACTACTTCTAGACAAGGTTAATGTAAGGCTTTTTAATTGCAAAGTAAAGCTTTAAGTGCCATTTATGATTGCAGCTTTGTATTGTAGTGCTTGACAAACATATCCCAACGTATCATTTCCTGCTTATGTAGTTTTATCACCTATTAATGAACTAGAGCTCTTTGGGAGACATTTGAGGGATCAGATGTTGCAGGTATCAATCTTTGGCTTGTGCTTTCTTCCTTCCTGTGAAATTACTCCAGATTCCTTGAATCATTTAATTATATTCTGTTCTGTTAAGGTACAAAAATACAAAGTCTTCCATCATTTTTTCTTTGAGAAACAGTTTTAATAATGTAAATGATTTTATTATGCATTTTTGACAACCTGGAGATCCTCTGAGTATCTTTGCTCCTCAAAAACTCCTCTTCTGTGGAAATGTGTTTTGTGGCTCACAGTGATTACAGTTATCAGTTTGAAATAATATAATTTTCTTTTCTTTAATGCACGATTATTATCTCTAAATTCCCAGGGTCCCAGCTTTGTTTTTAATTGAGTTTGAGGTCTAAAATTCAAATGTATATATTGATGGTAATGAACAAACTGCGATGGACTGGCAACCTGTCCAGGGTGTACCCCTGCATTTCGCCTGGAGAGAGCTGGGATAGGCTCCAGCAGACCCCCGTGACCCTGCACAGGAAATAGCGGGTATAAATAATGGATGGATGGATGGATGGATGGATGGATGGATGAATGGTAATGAACAAATGAAAATAAGCTGATGAGAAAAATCATGAAATATCAAAAGTGCATGAATGCAAGACTAATTGCTTTTTTTTAAAACAGAAATATATACATCATTGGACAGGATACAGAGAGCATTATTATGATGTTATCAGTTTAGAAGTGAATCCTCATCTTAACCTGATGGATATTGGTGCATGTCTGTAGCTCCAGTGTACATTAATACCCACTATATTTAAACACATCCAGCAGCATTTGACCTGATTAAAATACTTTGGGTCCAATAGATTAAAAAGAAAGCATAAACAAAAACACTGGCGCATTTTAAAATCTCCTAATGTCAGAATACCACTTCCACCTTTTTCATCCTAGATTAATGACTGTTTGTTGAGTGTGAATTTCTAATCAGTGCCAGTTATCTGCCTCTGTGCTCTAGTAAAAAAAACCAAGACCGCCCAGGGGACTGCTCCCCTTCTGCTGCTCTCATAAATGTGACGGCCTCACTAATGATGCAGAGGATATTATGCCAGCCACCCCACACCCACTACACCCCTCTGTCACTCTGTGCTTTGTCCTTTGTCCCAGGGGGCCATGTGAACCCTGCTGTGTCCCTGGCCATGGTGATTCTGGGTAAACTGAAGATTTGGAAGTTTCCTTTCTATGTCATCGCTCAGTTTCTTGGTGCTTTTGCTGGAGCTGCTGCAGTCTTTGGATTGTACTATGGTGAATAATCCATTGAACATGTTTATAAAAGCATATGCCAAGTGTATATATATATTGCATGCCATCAGAAGAAGTGCTTATGAACCTAGTGTGTCTGAAGCTATCACACCTACCAGACTGAAAACATTTTAGATTAATTCTCATTATTGTAAGATATAAATGCTCACTCAAAGATGCTATTTCTCCTTGTCACAGACGCTTTCATGGACTTCACCAGTGGGATTCTGTCAGTGACAGGAATCAATGCAACAGCTCACATTTTTGCCTCGTACCCCGCGAGACACCTGTCAGTTCTTGGCGGCTTCATTGATCAGGTGAGCTTCATTGGTTCATTAGTGACCCAATGAACTCCTTTCTACTGTTCACCGCTGCTCCTATCCAGCCTCTAAAAACTACAAAGTCTGTCAAATTCGGCCAGTGCAGCATTGATTGCCCCATTTAGTCTGCGAACACCCCCTCTTTTGCTTGGTTTGTAATGACCCACTTCCTGGCATCCGCTGAAAGGTCAGATTCACTTAAAACAATTTTCACTCTGATTAGACGGTTCAGGAATCCAAAAATAACACGTCTACCCCTGAAAACCCCATCAGCTTAAATTAGTAGAACCACTTGGACAGTCTTTATGTCAGAGTTTCAGTTGTGTTCAACACAACACTGGCAGCAGAAATACTACCATTAGTCTCCAGCGTACCTTCTACTAATAGTGATTAGAAAAGAGCAGGCTTTAAGAAAAACCTATTCAGTTTTGGAGCATTGCAAATATCTTGTGTAATGTAAAGTATACATTTTATTTGAAGCCACTCTATGTAGTAATTTTATTCCTGACTACATATAAATCTGCAGCGTTGAGAAAAGACCCACTGGCAATACTGTGTCCAAGTGGAGACGGTCCAGCACATCTTGTAATACCACATTGTGTCACTAGAGGTGCACTTCACCGTGTCTTACACCAGGGGCATTAACTTTCTGCTGTGACAGAGTGGCTTTGGGAAAAAAATATTATCTCGAGTTGCTCCTTTGAAAGGTAAACAGGACTGTAACATAGGAACATAAGCTGTTGGATAGCAGGAGGAGAATTTGAGAAGGAAGCCTGAGAAGTTAATAGGGAGCGTTTGGCTACATTTGGAGGATCCTCTTCTTTGTTTCACAGCATCAACAGTCATTAATAGCCTTAATGTAAATGCTGATGAAAGATATCCTGGAGTCTATGGCTAAGTCTGTGTGGAAACCTATCAAGCAAGGAAAGTTGTGTGTATGCAATATTGTGCATCCATCCTCACTAAAAACTCAGTCACTCTAAATTTACCACTCACCCTCTGGACACCATTTTTAAAAAAGCATTGGAATGTGTTGGTCAAGCATTGACTGTAAATATAAATAGTCTTAGAAAGACTAGAAGATGGGAAGGTGCTTTACTCTTAGCTTCTTTCTTTCTTGAACAACAATAACATCTGAGAGAAATTCCAGTCAGGCTTCAGGTTTAGCCATGCACAAGGTTTCACATGAGCTGTTGTCCTTAGACATGGATGGTCATTGTATTCTTTTAAATCATCACGTGGACCAGGTTGGTTCAAAGAGTAATGTGCTCAGATGGTTAGCCTCCTATTTAAGTGATTTGTTTAATCTTCTCCGTCGGGTAAAGTCTCCTACTCCATCACTCCAAACACTTGCGGAGTACCTCAGAGATCTATTTTAGGACCAGTTTTGTTTTATTTTATTTTATTTTAAAGCAAGAAAAATTTCCAAGCTACTGAAATATTTAAGCTTCACCTAAAGATGTGAACGCTGTCTTTGTCTCAGTCCCTTCTGTTTTTATATCTCAGCATTGCTTGGGGTTCTTTCATTGCCAGTGTTTTTCTGCTCTGGTTTTGTTTTGCTATTATCGCCGTTAAATGTTGCACACAGTCAACTCTGGTTGTTGTAAATATGCTTTATGAATATATTAGAGCACAGTGACCTCTACTAAAGATTAAATGAGAAGAGATAAACTTCACATGCTAGGAGAATTTAAAAGGGAAGTTGTCGATGTTTGCCTAAAATTAACTCAAGCGTTCATTCTGTAAGTGCCTTCCAGCTGCCATTAAGCAAACGAGAGCTGCTTTACTCCTGCAGGTGGTGGGGACAGGTATGCTTGTTCTGTGTATTCTGGCCATCATCGATGGAGGAAACATAGGAGCTCCAAAAGGCATGGAGCCGTTGGCTATCGGCCTGATCATCATGGCCATCGGAGTGTCCATGGGTCTCAACTGCGGCTACCCTCTGAACCCTGCCCGAGACCTGGGACCCCGACTGTTCACAGCAGTGGCAGGATGGGGTATGGAGGTCTTCAGGTAACTGGAGATAAGGGTTTTGCTTTGGGACTGACATGCCATATGTTATATTTATCATGCGATTTGAGGTGGTTGCTTAAAGGATGTCTGAGGACGTCCATCATTTGAAATCCTGTTTGATTTTTTGAGAATGCAACTCAGGTAAAGGCAACTAGGAACTTTAAATACAAGATGCAAGTTATGCATAGGGACGTTGTTCTTTTTGTCTAGTGCTATTTTATACACGATACCTGATCTTCCAAATATGTATATCATCCATGATTTTATTTATAGTTTTATGGATGTCAACCCTGAAAAGGTGTGTTATATAATGTCAGATTCACCCACCAAAGTTTGTGAATGATCTGACAGTGGTACCAGACATGTTTGATGACCTTCTTGCCAGTTGCTTGAGTGACTGCTGGTGATGCATTTGACACTTTCCTGTCTTGGTGCTGGCAGCACTGCAGACAACTGGTGGTGGATCCCTGTGGCAGGACCCATGGTGGGAGGCGTGATAGCAGCCGTCATCTACTTCCTGCTCATCGAAATGCACCACACCCATACTGAGCCTGACAAGCCTCAAGAGGAGGAGGAGGAGGAAGAGGAGGAAGAAGAGGAGGATGATGACAGCAGTCTGAAGGACAAATATGAGATGATCACCATGAGTTAGACAGACAGTGACCCCCATGGCTGACTGGTTTTATTGTCAACCAGATGAAGAACAGGCAGCATGGTTCCTATGTGTTAAGACAGGCTCTTTGTGTCCACATGCTTCTTTTTATTGCAAGACAAGTTGTAGTTACACTTCTGGTTGACTTCAAGCTTTGAAGGGATCAGTTTTCAGCCCAGCACTGACACCACCAAAACCTCTAAAAGGTACAAAAGAAGTCCAGTGAGTTAGGAAATGATAAATGACCCGCTGTGGACAACAGCAGAGATGTTTTGATTTGTATTGTGAGTGAAATGGTTAAAAAAAAAGAAACTGCTCCTCTTCAATTTCAACTTTTTTAAAGTTTCATAAACACTTGAAAATCCCAGTCCTGTATGTTTTGCATTGTTATCTGTATTGTTATCTTCTAATATGTGTGTTGTAAATAATATACTGTATATATACATATTTCTAGAGGAAGTCCCCTCTGATATGGAGTAATAGTTTAATTTGAAAAGCAGTGTCCTTGTATTTCTGGTCCTAATGCTCGTCATCATTGTTTGGATGTTAAGCTTATATTCATTTTAAACTTTCTTTTTTTTTAAGTCTTATGTTTTGCACATTGTGAGGAACTCTCCCTGATGTAATTCAATTATTTTATTCAGCATTGTTTGTCTACATTAAAATTTCTACAAATATCAAGTTCTTTGGTGATATGTCACTTCATTTCAATCTGGTATTTCTCAATGATGACATTTATAGACTTCACCAAAAGAAAAAAAAAAGCCTCAATCTACTATGAAACTAGTTAAACTCCCAGTTTATAGCCACACCTCCAAATGGGTAAAGCCTGCACACAGAAGACAAAGTTTAACAGAGAGCTAATGGTCTGGTAACTTCACTCACAATGGTCACAAAAAACATGGATGATTAAAAAAAAAAAAACCTTCCCAAATAATATATAGTACATAGATACGGAGACGCTCATATTTTTTTAGAGATACATCCAACTCTCTATTATCTATACACACCTATTCATATGTTGCATGACAACGTGTTGCAGTAGCTCTGGTAAATTGTCCTTTTCTTTCGTTTTTGTGTTTAGACTATGATTTGCAGGAGAGTTTTCCATGCTGGTTTGGATTTTTGGTGTAAATTCCAAGTTTCCATGACAACAGGAACAACAGCTGACTAAATGACTTCAGAAAACAGCCAATGACCCGACGAACCAAAACAGAGACAAGCTGAAGATGAGAGTTCAGGGATGTGGAGCAGGAGAGGAGAAGGGTTTTTTTTTGTTGTTCTTGATGTTTTTAAACTATTTTTCACCTTGATCATCATGGGGACTGTGAGAATTTTTAAAAAGTAATATAAAACAGTCCACTCTGATTTTGGATGATACGGCTTCACGAAAGACTTGAAGCAGAAGTGGAGCAGGAGCACTTGTGAACAACGAATGGTGTAATCCTGGACACCAGACCTTGTTTCTGTGACTGTTTCTGCATCACTGATGTTAAAACTGTTGGCTGTAAGTTTACATCCTCGCTTGTGACATCATCAGCACAGTTGTTGCCTGGAAACAAACTCAACAGCCAAATGCCTAATAATGATTTCTGGAGGTTTCGACCCAAGATCTCTTCCCTCTACAATTCCTACTTTTCTACTGATGCTTATTTGAATTTTCACTTTCTTACATATTTGTTTTGCTCTTAGAGGCTTAATAAAGTATTCTATTCATCTGTATTAAAGGAAGATATGCCTACATTTTCTTGTTGTTATTTTCTTCTGAACATTGAATAATTTTATTTTGTGTATATATTTAAAAAACTTGTTGCAATATATAATAATAGCCAACTGATTATTCAGTCTATCTCTAATGTTATTGTATTTTCAGGTTTTTGTTTTTTTTATCTTAATAAAAGAAACAAAAAAATGAAGGAAATACAGTCATTTGAATTTTTAACAAAACAATGTCCTGAGTTATTTTCTTCAACTGTACTGAAATTGCTTGTCTTACAGTGTTCACGTCAAACAAGGGTTGACTGACACTCTATTCAGTGTAGCTGACAGTCCAAAGGCTTCAGCAACTTTTACAATCACGCTTTGTCACTGCAAGGAGAGACAAAAGGTACTGCTGGCAGATCAGCTGTGACATCAGAACAGCCAAATGCAGGATGCTGGTACCATCCTCTGTGATAGGCTCTTTGTGTTATATTCTTAACATGTGGACTACAGCTTCAACCATGCAACAAATATATTACTGTCAATCAAATCCAGAAATTATTGGACGTAAACCGTTGTTGTGTGGGACTCGGTCTGCTCATGTCACAACAGGCGACAGCACCAGAGCAACCGCATTGAAAATCAATAGCAGGCCACATTATTGCACATGTGAAAATGTATGACTCCAGAATGTGATTCAACATACTCCTGTGGCTGTTACATCATGAAGCTCATTCATGAAATAAAAACATCAATAATTATATCCATTGTATAATAAAACATGACACAAACACATGAAAGACATAAACGCAAATGGTAATGTGGAGAATTTAAAAAAAGAAAAAAATGTTTGAGCAAATGCATCTCCTTCCAACACTGCTCAAACAGAAGTTGATATGTTTGTGACCACATGACATTGGAGTAAGGTACAGCTTCATGTTGTGAACAAGAGCTGACACGTGTGCTCGCCTGGAAACAAAACTTATGGGGAAACTGGTTTCCTGAGAACCTCCTGGTCAATATTTTTTTTTAACTAAAGCAGCTGCTCCCTCTGCAGTGAATATTCCTCTATTGCATCAAACAGGGTTCATTTAAACAATATTAATTACTGGAACTCTCCTCTAAATATATTGAAGAGGAACGGATCACAAGTAAACATCAATTTTGCCACAACAACATCATATGTTATTTTAAAACTTACAACTCCTCATAATATGGGATAAAACAAAGCGAGAAGAAATAAATACATCTTCACTGTAAAAAACTGGTCCTGTCTTGACTTTGATTAAAATGTATGCTGATTTTTCAAGTCATTTTGCTGAAAAGATTAATCCTAAGACATTGATTCCTTTCACACAAGCTGCAGATGCATTAAATTGTATAAAATCGATGATTAGAAAAAAGCTTATTCAGAAAAATGGAGGGCAAAAGATAGGCTTTTGTGAGGTAAACCTACTGTCTTTAAGCATCAATTTGTCATTTTTAATATGTTGTTACTACTGCTGCCAGAACAGCACATGTATGGACTACAGCACATAGTAGTGGACAGCTGGAAAGGTACTTTATGAGTAATCCCGTGGAGAGGGATCTAATGGGTACTTAGACACTAAACATCTAAGCTAACAAAGAAACATCTGCTGACTCAATGCTCCAATGTCCATAAACAGAATTCACTCTAACAACTAGAGATTGACGAGGTACAACAAAGATGCTCTGTCAAAGGCACCGAGGATGAAAAGTGTTGGAAAATATATCATCATTGCCATCATCAAAGGTTGGTACCCTGATAACTTTAATATAAGTGCAGCTGACCTGAGATGTGAAAATCTGCTAGCAGATATTATTACACTGCTACATACAGTACAATACCCACTGGACCCATCAGAAAGACCAGTCAGCTGAAGTACACAACCACAGTAGTGATTTTATAGATGAATGTGTAAATTATAAACACCACTGGCTGTGAGAGGCAGGTTCCTTTATGCACAATAAGGTTGGAAGCTGCAGAGAGAGCTAAGCCTGCTGTCAGAGCAGCTGAAAGGTGCAATGAAGAAAGGCCAGACAGTCCTGATCATGAAGAATTCCCTGAAGGGGTAACTTCCATCTGACTACCAGCCAGTAAAATGCCTCTGCACAGCATGGGAGCTCTGGTCAGGCATCATAGCGTCCTAGATAAGTTGGCACAAGGCTCCACACATGAGAGAAGTACGTAAGGGAACTGCATGCAACACCACAGGCATCTTAACACCAGCCACCAGTTGACAGAACAGTCACTTCAGAATGTGTGAGATCGGACAAACAAATCTGTCCACTTAGACTCACTTGATGGCACAAACATGGATACAGAAGACCTTGAAGCTGTGCAACATCAACACAAAATTAAGAGCCTTTATTATGAACTCAGTGGCACAGAGGCCAATACAAACTGCATGTTTCTATCAAGTGTGGCATATAATAGGAAGGACATGCACCGCACCAACTACTGTTCTGCATAAGTCTGAACTCTTTAAGCCAGACCAGATTCCACAGCAGAGCAACCACCAGTCGTCTCCTTTTCATGGATGATGACATCAAGCTGTCGAGATTGAGTAAGAAAGTGACTTATTTATTCATTTTACTAAAGACAGAGCAGCAATACAGCAGTATCAAAAAGCCATGGGGGGTTCTGAAGGGATGTGACAACTAAAAGGAAACATTGCAGATGTTAATAACAGCTACAAACCCCCTGGGATCTCAAAAAAGACCACTATGAAGATTCTCCAAGGAAATCCACCCTTTCCCTCATTCAAGGACCTAAAAGAGTAAAAGAAATCATGAAGAAGCTAGCTGAATGGGAAGACGAAAGTCATCCACACACATACAGCATCCTCCCACTAATAAAGACTGCTGATACAACAACCCAAGTACAAGAGGAGTCACAAAAAAGAAGGAGACTAATGGGGCTTAAAGCCACCATCCAGGATGAAATCAAAGATCCAGGAATACGATGATGACCACAGGAATGAACTGCCAAATGAGCAGCTGTTTAAGAGAAGTGATCTTATTAAAGAAACAATTACTTATAACACACAGATCTTTTAAAAAAGGAGAAATTTGCTGCATTACAGCTTTCCATAATTCACTTCCTCATACAATCTTCTGTGGCTTATTCTCCCTGTAAATTACGAGAGCAGATTTTAAGAATTGCCTGTTTAATTTTGATATTTTTTTGTTACATGTACCAAAAATAATCAGTTATCTATCTTTATTTCAACATTTGTTAAATTGGGACAGTGGCCCTCTAAATGGACATCAAGATGTTACGCCAACATGAACATAAAAAGCCAGAGTCCACTCACTGCAGACAGTAAACAGGGGTCTATTTTATTTTGAACGAGTCTTTTAATTAATGCATTTCAAGTACTCCAAAAATTACATCTCTTTGCACAATACAATTTGAAATTTTAGTAAAAATGTTCAAAGTGAACAAAAATTTTGGATACTGTATAAAACACAGTGAACATTAAAATCAAACAGTAGTAGTACTTTTTAATCATGTGTTCTTTCGGCCTACATCACCTACAACATTTCAACTCAATTTTGGACATTTTCAGTGCACATTGATCTAAAAACTTTACCAAGACTACGAAATTAAAAAGAAATTAGGTTTACAGGCATAATTCTTCTGCTCTTCTACCCAAACCATGCCACAGGATAAGAAAGACAAAAATGAGAATGTAACATTAACGTCATCACACTGGATTGTTTTTTGTTTTTTTTTTCTCGTTGACGATGGTGGTGAAAAGCATAAGCAAACTGCAGTTCAACTAGCACATATAGGAACATAAATAACTTAGAAGAGAGGAAAGTTTATCACATATGAACATCTCTGAACAAGTTACTCTGGAATTGGAATACAAAAGAAAAAACATGTATCAAAATGTCAATTTCATTTTGAAACGAAATGCAAATTTTTCCAAGTTTACTGTACAAGTTTACAGGTTAAGTCCTGGAGGCCTGACAGGTGTGATGAGGCCTAGGAGATGAAATTTAAAAAGAGCTCCGTTTTGTACAGACATAAGAAGTTACAGCAACTGCCGACCTGCCCAATTCATCTGTGATGTGAAAGAAACTTGTGACATTTGTTATTTTTCCACGTCCCCTCCAGAGCACATGTGTGGTTATGATAACCATGAGGATAGTGTTGTAAGATTTTAGATGTGATTAGTGTTGCATGCATATAAAGAAAAATATATCAGAGCCAG
>JBAMYA010000021.1:5510543-5529497 GCA_037176975.1 Arrhamphus sclerolepis | reverse complement strand
AAATATATCAGAGCCAGGATAAATAAAGTCAGAGCACAGAAAATCTCTCCTTGCATAACATGTAATGCTAAATCTGTGCTGCACTTCACTTTTCCCCCATGCAGAAGCATTCTGTGGGTGAAAGTCAAAGTACTTTGCAACATATGAATAAGAAGACTTTATCATATACTGTCATTGTTCAAAATGCCCATTTGCTGCAATAGAGAGAGAGGAAGAAAACACCTGAAGTTACACAATCCCACCAAAAAAAAAAAAAAAAAAGTCACATATCCCTTCCGTTCATTCACTTCAAAGCGGCTCCAGAGGCCTTCCAGGTGTTTCCTGCATTTCAAATAAACCTGTGCACGAAGATTTCACTTACAAAGATTTATGGCACACTGATGTAAACATCCTGCACTCATGAGCTCTTTAGGGGATTCAGTCTTTAATGAGATGCGACCAGGAGATGGCTGCAAGTTTTTAAGTTGTCAGAAAAATACAGATCAATCAGCTGCTTGTCTCCTGTGGGAGCAGTGAACACTGAGGAATAGGTTAGTGATTAATGTGTCAATACTGCTGCGTTATACTTCTCTTTCCAGCTGCTTTAAGACAAACAATAATAGCCGTCAAAAGTAAGTAGTGTTGGAGTGACATACACACATTACAGACCTTCGTCAATTATTAGTCACATTTAATAAATGTGTCTGCATGCCCACATTGAAAAGTTCTTAGATTTACTATCTGAAGAATAATAGAATGACTTAATCTTGATATTATTTTTTTTTTGTCATTTTTAAAATTTATTTCCACACTCATGTAAACTAACTGTAACATGACACACTCATTTCTACACTAATCCAGAGCAGCCTTCACTTTTCCCTCGTCTTCATTTCTGAACATCAGCTTCACTTAGTGGTTATTCATTCATCATCAAAAACAAATTATTAAAGACATAACATGTTGTGTCAAACTAGGTGGTCCTGCCCATCTTTTCTGCAGGATGACATTACCCCTTGTAGACTAGCACAACATGGGCAAAATATGATTTTAGCAAGACAATAAAGGGAAAAAAAAGAAAGAAAAGAGGGACCTTGAACAGAGAAGGCCTAAAAAGTGTGATATTGTCGGCCTTGTTGTTCAAAATCAGTATCTAGCAATCTAATAAAAGTGAAACAGAACCACCTGACTGGACTATGAAGAGAACTCAATAGCGTTGAATCCTCAAAAGCAAGGTCCAAGGAACTCATGACAACCGTCATTCCTTCATTTGTGTGTTAAGAATCCTGAGAGCACTAACTGAAAAATAAAAGAAAAAAAGTGAATTACACATTTACAGTAGAAGAAATATTTTGCTTTCACTTATGATACACTAAATATTTACAGTCACATGCAGAAGAATGTCTGCATGGGAGACCAGAGCCTGTGTCTTTCGCAGTTTGACATGTGTAAATCACAAAAAGTGCCGCAAATCTCCACGAAGTGTCTCTCATTCCTGGCGAGAATGCCGAAAGAAAAGCACAAAACTATTCACCAGCAGCCACGGGCTTGTCACTCAAACGAGATGTTGCAAAAGAACGCAAAACACATCACAGAATGTACTAAAGCTACACGATTCCTTAACTCCTTGGCACTCCTTAAAAAAAAAGAAAAAAAAAAAGAAAGAAAATGAAGAAAGAAAAAAAAAGATGGAAAAACTATACTTGATCACACTGCATTGGAAATGGCTGATGGTCGAGTCCACTCCACAAAGAGCCAATCGTGTTGCTAGATGGTGTTTTCTCTTCTTCACTTGTCTGTTTTGTCTGTAGATGGAGGATATGACGACGAGTAACAACTAAGTCTGGCTTTTCTTTGGATGGAGTGACGCTTTTGTTTCCCTCTGTAGGCACAAGGAGGAGCCAAGGCATTGGGGGAGGGGCTGGGGGCAGGGACTCAGCGTCTCATCTGGCCCATCTGATAGTTCTCTCTGGGCTGACGGTGGTGCCTCTGGGGTTGTTGTGCCTGCCGCTGCGGTTGTCCCCTGGCTTGCCGCTGGCCGCCATGACCGCCGTGGCCACCACCATGCCCACCGTGCCCGCCGTGCTGGTGGGAATGTGGGTGCTGGGACTGGTGCTGCACCTGGGAGCTAGCATGCTGCTGCGCTCGTCGCCTCTTCAAAGTCCCTGTGAAAAGAAAGACACTATTTATTCCACTAGATGTAACAGCATAAGCATAAACCTCATCTGGAAAACCTCAGCTACTGTCATTTCAGTGCTCGCTAAAAGGTCCGCTTGCCACTTTTATACTTGTGCCCAGTATTTTCATTTCTTACTTCAAAGAAAGTCAAGTTCAAGTGTGAGTAGCAGGGCTGCCAGTTACACAATTTCACCGTTCACACAAATGCGTGACTAAGGGCTATTCACACCAAGAACTATGACAATAACGACAATCATTTGAGCCTCCACACTGCTGAACAATAATGTACTGTGACAAAAAACATGCTCCAGCCTCCGGCTGATACCAGGCTTCAAATCTGCTTTAATGACCTGCTACTACTCGTGTATGTTGCATAGTGATAGAAAAAATGAAAAGCAGGATAAATTCAGAGAATCAATCAATCACTCTATTTTATACATTTTATTCACATTTTCATGAGTCAGTATCAATTGTACGATACTCTGGCAATTGTAAAAGAGGACTTGAGTAAAGACATGGCAGAGAACACTAGGCAATGTTCATCAGATACGTCACAATATTTTTTAGTGGTAGTTTCATGTGTTTGGCTGCGTTTTGTCTTTTTAATAAATTTTTCCATGCATTTCATCTTCAAGTGAGCCCAACATCGTTAGCCATCATCAGTGTCATTAAAACTGTGGTGTAGACTCCACCACTCAGTTATTATTTTGAAATTGTATTTACAAAACTCTTTTTAGAATGACAGTACTTGGTGTTAATTTCTACCTAAAGGCTATATGTTCTTTTGACACCTTCTGTGTACCAGTGGACTCACCTGGAAGAGGTTTTGGAGGAGGAAGTTTAGGATTACTGCTTGGTGTGTGGACACTGCAGATCTTTATAAAACCAGCCATGAGCATGATGAGAGCAATGCCCATCAACAGCACTGCCCACCAATGAGCCTGGAGGAGAATCATACACATATGAAATGTGATCAACCCGAAAATAACTCGTAATAACTTATTGCACAAAGACAATCAAGAAGTGGACACGCACCACAATCCACTCTGCAATGTTCTCGTAGAGCTCAGGGTTGAAGATGGCCTTCTTCAGTCTGGCCAGTGGTCCATCTGCATCCACCAGTCGGCACTTCATGAACACGTCGCAGTAGCCCTTGAAATCGTTGCAGGGGGAACCAGCTGGCAGCGTGGTTACTTTTTTATTGAAGAAACGAGCCAGTCGCTCTGATCCTGTGCTGCTACACGTATTGGGGTTCACTGTGGAGACAGATCGTGGATTTTCAATAAGTGACAGTCAAAGGCTCAAGCATATTTAACTAGCAAACTATAAAAACAAAAGTAAAGATTGCTGGTAGATGACTCACTCTTCTCCATGCAGCAAACATGGCAAAGCTCAGTCTCATCTTTGCCATCTTGGCTGGCACAGGTGCACGCTTCTAGCCCATATTTCTCACAGATGGAGCCGGAGCAGCCCTGCCAGGAAGGATCATGAGTACAGGAGAGATGAGACACCTTCTGGTAAGAATACAACGTTGCTATAACATCCGGTCATTCTAGGTTTAAGGCTTCGACCACTCACCCCATTTAGGCAGACTTGAGTTTCTCCATGGCAGGCAGTGAAGTTGGCCTTGGGCTCAGACGTGGGGCAATAGGCACTGCCTCCGTTACACATGCCCTGGTGAGCGCATTCAGACTCTTCTCTGCACTTCTCATTACGACCTTTGTAAGTGCAGTGAGGTGTACAACAAGGACCCTGGCTGGGGCTGATGAGAGACAAGTATCGAGTTGAGACATGAGTTGGCAGATACAACAGGTCTGGCAAACAGAAACACGAAAAATAACATCCACACCAACCTGCAGACTTTATTGGGCTTTAATTTACACTTTTTGTTGTCAGGCTGGTTGGCGTCATAGCAACAATCATCCTTGCACTGATCACTGTAGCCACAATCACACTCCTCCCCAGGCTCAACCAGGCCATTACCACAGATAGGCTGGCCAGACTCTGAAGGAAAGGAAAAAGGAATTAGTACATAACAGTCACTTTTATGAGTTCTTCAGATATACTGACTATAAAAAAAATATTACAAAACCAGGCCAACACATTTCTGAAGAGATATAACCACTGCAATAATGGTGTGAAATTGGTTTTCAAAGAGAGAGCTTAGTGCCAAAAAAATCTTAACAATAACTATGAAAGTGGAAAAGCAAAAATATAAGACAGTACATGTGTAGCACAGGGCAGAATGTCCATTTAAGCATGTGCAAAAATGTACAAAAGAAAAAAAACAAAACAAAACAGAAAACGCATTGATTCAAACAGTGTTCCATTGTTACATTAGTGGTGCATTTCCTGCATTCAAATGCTAGAGATTACGGCGATATGTGGCATACTATAACAATGTCTTAACTCTCAAACTATGTATATGACAGGTTCTTCAGATTGTCACGTTCTCTGAAATGGAAGGAACATGCATTCAGTGTGAGGCCAGAGTTTAGTGTCCACAGAGTCATGCAGCAGAGTGTGAAAGCTGCTGTGACAGTCAGACGTGTCTCATAGTTTTCAGCTTGATTTTGTCAGAGGTCAAAGAATGAGGCAGAAGTACTAAAACACTATATTTAGATAATTATAGTATGTATTCAACAAATTTTCCAGTCAACCAAGCAAGTGTGTATGTGACATCAAACAGCAGCATGCGCAGGCTGTTTTTAGAAATTCTAATTATATGGTGAAATGATCATGTGATTTTTAGAAGTTTTAAAATACACTTTCATGTACACAGAAAAGAGATTACAGGAGTTAAATTGTCAAATTCAACTAATATTGGTAGAAAAAAACAAAAACACTGGTTTAATTCCAAGGTTGTAGTTCAAAGGGCACCTATAGCTTCCTGAATCCTGATTTGCTATTTAAGATTTTGGAATTAATCTCAAGGGACACTGCAGAATAGCAGAATCTGAAGAGAAAACATAAGCACCGAAATAAGTGGAAAACAGTAAAACGTACCAACAAAACAGTTGCCTCTCTTCTTCTCCAGCACCTGGCTGATGTTGCGAATGCTACAGACAGAGAATTTATTGTTGTTGAGTTTGTCTCCTGATGTGGCTCTTGCATACATGATATAATTTCCCTTCTCCTTCATGTCTTGGCTTTTGGATTCTCCTGGGGTGCACTCAGATCCAGAGTCATGCTTACATCAAAGAAGAAAAACAAATTGAACGTTTAGAAGAGGGAGAGATAAATATGCTTTGACTCATAATTTCTTTTTAAGCAGGAATAAATGTGGCCCATTTCGGTAACTTACCGGGGAGCCAAAGTTGTGTCCTACTTCATGTGCAAAAGTGATATGAGAGACTTTTGGAGGTACGTGGGAGGCATAGTTCTGTACAGTAATTATGCCAGTGTTGAGAGACTTCTTTTTTCCATCGGAGTATAACTTGCTTTTTTCACAAATGCCTCCAGAGCTCCCTGGAAAGGAAAGGCACAAGATGGGACAAACCTTCAAAAGGACAACTTAAGACTTTTTTTCTAATTGGAGGGTGAATATCATTTATTTTGTAACAGTCATTTCATAATTCATTTACTGTAGCTGTGAGTGCTGCTGAGAAGAGGGCTTTTTAGTACCTGAGGGGGCTCCCACCCAGGCCAATCCCAACACTCCATCATCAAAATCTCTGTCTGTGAACACATAAGCTAAGCAGTAGTCGTCGTGGTTCTGCTCAGAGTTCAGCTCCAGGAACTTCTCCACACCAATGTTAGCAAAGCGGAAAGGGTTGGACCTGTCTCTTTCATCACTGGTTGTGTTTATCTACGAAGGAGCGAGAGCATGAGTTCAGAGGAAGGACAGAAAACAAAACTGCAACAGAAATGTAAAAGCAGCCTATCAGCATGATACTCACCCTAATTCTTTTCACCATAAAACTGATGTTACGAATGCCCATGAAGTCTGTGCCCTGATAGATGGCATCAATGGCCTTGACATGACTAGATATCTAAAAGTATAAAACACAAAAATATTTAACAGCCTGAAGCATCTCACTGCCTCACTCCATAAAATTACAACCCCAATTTAAAAAAAAGAAGTTGGGACATTGTGTAAAACATAAATAAAAGTAGAATGCAATGACTCGAAAGCCAATTTTTTTTTAAATTCTCAATAGAACATATCAGATGTTGAAATTGAGACATCCATGGTTTCCAGAGAAAGAAAAAAAGTTTTGATTCATCTGACCACAGAACAGTTTTCCATTTTACCTCAGACCATTTTAGATGAGCTTTGGTCCAGAGAAAATGGCAGGGTCTCTGGATTGTGTTCACATATGGATTCTTATTTTCATGACACAGCTTTAACTTGCATTTGTGGAATGCACAGTGAGCTGTGTCCACAGAAGTTGATTTCTGGAAGTGTTCCTGAGCACACGCAGTAATATCTAACAGAGAATCATGCTTCTTTTTAATGCCGTGCCATCTGAGGGCCTAAAGATCACGCACATCCAGGTTTGACCCTTGGCTTTGTCCCTTGTGCACAGACAATCCTCCTCATTTTCTGAATCTTTTGATGAGATTATGTACCGAGGATGGTGGCATCTTCAAATTTTATGTTGATTAACATTTTTCAGAAACTTCCACAATTTCTAGAGTAGGTTTGTTCCAGATTGGTAAACCTCTGCCCATTCCTGCACCTGAGAGAATCCGTCTCTGAAATACTCCTCTTACACTCAAGTCATGTTACTAACTTGTTGCTCATTAACCTAATTAGTTATCAAATACTCCTCCATTTCTTTTTGATTTGTACCAGTTACTTTTTCAGCATTTTGCTGCCGCTGCTCCAACTTTTTAGAGATGTGCTGCTGCCATCAAACTCAAAATGAGCTAATAATATTCAATGAAATGCTAAAATGTCTCACTGTCATCATCTCATATATTCTACTAAGAATAAACTATGGCTTTACGAGATTTGCCAAACATCGCACTCTGTTTTTATTTACGTTTACATAGCGCCCCAACTTTTTTGGATTGGGGTTATATCTCTGCCTAAATTCTTGAAGTTGGTACTGATACCACACTTAATTCTGTGGTTAGATGACATCATAACGATAAGGAATCCCACATAAAGAATGCTGAATAGAAATTTATGACAGAATATCAATCTAACATGAACAGGAAAAATGTTGCACTCAGTTAGAACGGGGACAGCTGAATTTATTATCTGCAGCCAGGATTTTTTTTTTTTTTAAGTTTATCCTGTGTTTTTTGTTTTTTAGGCAAACACTTCTTTAAATAAAATGCCTGATAAAGCATAAAACAATATTACTTTTGGAACATTTTAGACAATTTTTTTTGTTCATTCAACTATACGACTTTGACTAAAATCTTGTCCTGAACAACAGATTAATTACGACACACCTTTACACAAAGTATATGTTATATTACTGATAGTGGTGGGACTGGACAAAAAGATTTATCAAATTAATTTGAGGCTTTGTAATTAATTAACCTTGATTAATTGAAATTTTAATCATATGATATTTGCCCCAAAAATCCTAACCCAAAGCCAGTCATTTGATCGAGTTTGGGCTGCCGACACCTCTTGCTCATACTCGTACCAGGACTGGTAGCGCTAACAGTTCTGGCAGTTTCTGTGCTCACTGCCACATGCTTTGCATTTAGATGGTACCACAGGGTTGAAGTGCTTCAGTGGTATGCAAACTCTTTTATGCACAATTTGCACAAAACCACACTTTTATCAAGGGTTCTCTCACATAGCTTTTTTTAAATTAAATTTACCTTTCATCATTCCTAGCAATGCGCTTTCATCCAATTCCTCCCGTAATCAGTGTACCAGGAAATAGTACACTGACAAATGTTTAGAATGCAAACTGCGATTAAATGCGTTGATTTTTGTAACGTGTTAATTGTTTTGTAATTAATTAATCGTAATTAACGCATTGAAGTCCCACCCCTAATTAGTAATATACAATTTATCCTTGGTATGGGTTAGACAAACAGACTGAGTAAGTGACAATGCCCTACCTGAGCTATGACAGCTTCTCTGGTTTTGTAATACTTGTAAAAGAGGTGATCGGTCTGAATGAACAGCTGGCAGGTGTTTTTCTCAACCTGGGCCATCCTCTTCCTCCTCAGCAGTACAGGGTCGTTAGAGTCAGCCTCAGTATGGAGCTCCTGGTGTGAGAACCACATGTGAGGAAGAGAAACACATAGGCACTTGAATAAAACATAGATATACCATTTTTAGCCTAACAGTAAGTAAATAAATGATGCGATATATTTCTTAGGCTGTGGTTCTTGAGCTGCAGTATGTTCATGAGCTAGAATTGTGAAGGGTTCATGAACTTTCTGGGTTGGTTGTTTGTTTTTTGTGTGTGTGTGTAGGAGGCAATCTATTTTGTATGAAAATTAACAGAAAGGAAACATCTCCAAATATGAAGAACACTTTAAGGACAGTTTTTTTCTTCTTCTGTATGCTTCTCTTTTCTTCTTCTTTCTTTTGTGTAATGATTTGGGTGTTTGGGGGTTATAAAAATTGTAAAAATTGTGGCTTTATTAGTGGAAAACTGCAACTTGACCATAGTGACAACTCATGTAAGGTAGGAAGTGGCAATCATTTATGACTTTCCTATTTTCATGAAATACTCGGTGGGCAGTAACAGGCCTTCTGAAATTATAGAATATATTGTTTTTAACTTACTTAAGAATGACAGGTTTAAAGTGCTACATTATCTTTATATATTACACAATTCAAAAAAGAAGAAGAAGATATTCAGTGCCAAATGCGTTTTTCACTGTACTACATATGGGTTTGAAAGTTAACAATACAGTACCAAATTAAATTTAATATTTCATGTTGAAGATGAAATTTGAAATGATATTTTTGATTTTTTTTTTTTTAACTGTGATTTGTAAAATCAATCTCAATATAAAACAAGCACAGAGACTGAGATGGCATAATAGGGTACCTGTGTCCTTGATTAAGTAAAAGAAAATTTAAATTTCCTCAAATCTCCTTATAAAAATCTGTTACTAAAGTGTGCAGAAAATTCACCTTGGATGGTTCCTCTACACGAGAGGCTTGGTACTTCTTCATCCTTTCAAACACAGAGCTATCAGCACAGCCACCCTCTGGGCCATACTTGTGTGGGTAGTCTAAGTGACAGAGGCAAACAAAACACTGTTCGGATTATGGAGACAATGTTAGCTGCTTAACCCCCTGAGTCACACTATTGCTGCTGCTATTCATGATCGGCTAATGCATGTACTTACTTGCCACTTGAGCCTAGCCTTGCTGTGCGAGCTGTTACATTTCTGTCACTCTCATCAGGGATTCCTCTCACAATCCTGTCTAATTTAGCCCTCAGCCACATGCTATGTGTACATAGATGATTTGTAATAAGGGCGTGCTGGTATAGTGAAGTGCAGTTGCTGCTCAATATCATTAAAACATTGTGTAGACTGCTTAAATAAGCCTGAAGCCTGAGAGAAAGAATGTTGTTTAGCTAATCAACACCCCGTGCATCTCAATTCCCCAAGGGGCCAATCACACTAGTCTAGCCTCCATCAGCTCAGCTGCCATAACCTTCTACTTTCCCAGTCTCTCACAATAACATCAGCACATATCAAATTACAGACACTTGATGGTACAAAAACAAGAAGAAAAAAAAAAGAAAAAAAGCATGTCAAAGTATTTTGGTAGAAGCTGTTGCCAGGGACGTACGTATGTCGTCTTCGTGGTAGATGACAGAATGGAAGGGCACGTCTTTTCCTTCCAGGTATCTCTCAGCAGGCTCCACATAAAAAGTTCCTTGGTAAGTCTGTATAAATCCCTCAAACTTACCATCCATAATGGAGCCATGAGTTAGGGTACCCTTTTCACCTGGGAATCAAAATGAGTCTCTCAGGACTTGCACAGACTTAGACAATCTTATCGCCATTAAATAAATAAAAATGGTAATTTGAAAAATGTCTGGAAAGACACCACAACAGATATTACCATATAGTTCTCCAGTGTAGATGTGAGAGACATCATATGGAATCTCTTCACCTGAAACATCCACCTTCAAGTCTTGGGAAAACAAGTTGGTATCCCTCTTCATTCGTAAATTAAAGTGCCTGAAATGACATGGAGTTACAATATGGGTCACAAAATCATCTGAATGAATTCTTATTAGAGTACAGAATTAGGTGTGGATCAGAGGAGCAAGCACATGTAGCAGTCTGCAAAAAGGGGGGAAATAGGAGCATTGTCAGAGTAAACACGTCCACTATAAAAACAAATTCCTAAGAAAATTCAAAAAAAGACTTAGCCTTATTTTATGTCGAAATAGAAATATAATCTAGTCAAGCATTTTTTACTTCAGAAAAATAGTCTTATTTCAAAAGAAATAGATCTCATTTTACGAATTCTGACCACATAAATGTTTCTTACCCCACTGGCAGATTTTCTTTGCTTAATGTAAGACAATTTGACTAGATTTATGAATATTAGGCCTATTTCTAGAAGTGCTGTTTTTGCAGTGTCTATATTCTTTGCTCTTGAAGAGGGGAAACTGCAGACTTCACATAATAAAACAGCCAACAGAAAATTAGGACATGCTGAAACATTGCTGTTTTCTTTTGATCAAACATAAGGCGTGGAAATGATGATGTTACAGTAAACCTTGGCTGTCACCGAGCTTTCACTTTATGCTTGTGTTGTTGCTCGGTTTCTGCTCTCTAGGCCCATGCGCAGGAGCTCAATTAAATGAGACAAAAGACAAGTTGTTTGTAAAATATAGACCTGAAAAAACTGACAGAGCGACAATCTTTCCCATTTTGTGCACAACACTGAATGAATTGTTTTACAATTTAATCTCATGGAGAAATTACTGGAAAATAATCTCCACCTTTCTCTCCTACAGTGACTGGATTCAGCAGGTTCATCGTGCTGTAGAGGACGTGTTGCTTTCATATTTGGATCATGTTTGCCTGGAGTGGCCTTTCAATACCATGAACATTAAATAAGAGATTTTATACATATGAAAATGACATCAATTACAAGCAAGGGCTTTCAGTCACCTGGTCTTGACTCTACTGAACACCGACAGAAGTTTCTGAACTGATTTTTTAGGGACCCTTAGGTTCCAGAGCAATAATTTTTGATGACAATGTTAGGAGACACAGCATAGGCCTCCACTTTGTCACAAATGGTTTTTCATGTCAATTTGCTGTATGAGAACTCATATCACGACTCCCATAATCCCAAGCCAGGAACTACTTCAGAGTATGTCAAATTACGATAACATCTCCAGTAATCAGAACCACTGGTTCAGGTGTGAAAATGGCTCTAAAGTTGCTTGATCTTTTACATCCTTACCTACCACCATCATCTCTTGAAAATTACTTTTATAAAGGCTTTAGGCACCCTATATTTTCCTATCCTTCACATTGCGACGTAAAAGAGGTACCTATCTGGTCCCACAAATTTATTCTCTAGTAGTATAATGAGTCAGAAAACACACAACAGGAATTATAAAGGGAAATTTCAGCCACAAGAAGAACAGGAAGTCTTGCAACAGATGGTATGGCCTGCACAGCGCCTTGATCTCAGCATCAGAGTCAGCCTGAGACTGCATGAAGAGACAGAAGCAGCTGATACAGACTAAACCCTCAGAACTGTGGTAATTCTCCAAGGTGTAGGAAACAACATTCCTGCCAAGTATGCTGAAAAACTGTACAGGAGGAATGACAGTGTTTTAAAATGAAAATGTTCTAGTTCCAAAAGTACATATGAAGATCTCTATCAAACATATTTAATTGCATTATTTTTGAAGCATCCTCGTTTTACCTTTAGCGCCAAAAATGTCCACAAAGTGCTCTATTCGGACACTTTGGTCAACTTGGGATGAAAAGTTGGATATTTGAAAATCAAACATGAAAATCAAAGTCATCGCTCTCGTTTTGTTCTGAAATTCAAAAGGGAAAGAACACAATTTCCTGTTTTCCACAGGAAGAGGCATCTTCCTTCCGTGTGTTTGCATAGCTCTTATCATTCTCTATTAATCAGCATCAGGGTTTGGAAACAGCAGGCTCTGTTGCAGGCATTATGACAAGCAGCCTTGGTTCAAATTCCAAGGCAGATGGTCATAACTTTGCCACAGACACTTTCTGTCCAACAACACCACCTCATTTACACAGCAAATGTGCAAAAATGTATGTTTCCTAATTTGATGCTTTGATAAGGGTGGTAGAAAATGTTGCCAAACATTTCTTACATGGCATATTCATATCTTTCCATGTTTTATAGATGATGAGTGCTCAACCTTAGGTTTACTGTGACAGCAATAAGCAGGTGATCTGTCGCAGATAAAACACATACATGCTTTCTTGTTCACAAGACCTCTATTTATTTGGATTGCAGAAGTAGATTAGAACAACCCTGTACGTAAACTGCTACTACTAATTATTTCATGCATCAATTTATCTGCCTATTTACATGTTAAGAGATCATTCTGGTGTATTTAAATGGCTTGTAGTACTACCACTAATCTAACTTCCCCAGTACATCCAAGGTACTTTCACAGAAGATAAAGATAAGCAGCAAATGTGTTAAACTGTTAAAGATAGAACTAATGAGTGCCTGTTATTTACTGGCATTAAACCAGTCGATGAATCACTTGGTTTGAACTGTGACCAAATAAACCACACAGAAACAAACCATGGCACACAATTAAACTCCTTATTCAATTCAGAGTTAAGGCTGGAACATTTTTTTTATGATCAATATTAAATATAAAAAGACATTACAATGACACCCTCTACAACTCCAAACCGAAACCTTTATTCATCTACAATGAAATAAAGCCCTTATCAGACATGAGTTATGTAATGTTAACGTGGCTTTCATGATCTGTTGTTTTTTTTTTTATGATAGCATTCAGTCATTCAGTAATTGTTCACTTTTCAACAATGTCCATCATACTTCATTCAGCAATGCCTTAGAATTTGATGAAAAGAAACAGTGTGCGTACAATACTTGCACCATATTCTACAGTACTCATAGGTAATAACTCACAGCTTTCTTAGAACAGGTCAGAAAGCCATAACAATTCATATAAAGGTTATGGTATGTCAACAATAAGAAATATTCATAAGCAGTTAACTGTATTAAAAACTATATTTACACTGGTATCGATAAAGCTTTGGTCCATGAATTGTGTTTTTACTTGAATGAACCCTTAATATCAGTGTGAATAGATCCTTACAAACAGCAGAAAGCTCTAAAAGCCAAATAGATGAGGAATACCCTTCAGAGGGTGACAAAAATTAGAAAGTGGAGGAACCAAAGGCTCTGGGTACTGTTCTCAGACAGATTTCAGGATGCACTTTGGAGAAATGGTCACTTTCTTCAGTTTTTAGAAAAGGAAAGACTGAAAACAAGAGTAAACAGTGGTGCGGCTTGTATTCGCCTATAAAAGGCTGATAAAGAACAAAAGGTCTTCCGAGTTGTTTGTCAGTCCTTTAAAGATAATTTTGCCTAACAATACAAATGCACGTCGTAGCCAAATAGTGGACTGATGTTGCTGAAGATTGCAGCAATTCCGAAGTTCACTGCTCATATCATTTTTTAATCATGATCTGTTAATTTAACATTCCAAATCCACAGCGATTGTGTTTAAGCTGTTTCAGTAGCAAGTGTTTTACTTCTGAAGATTTAGGTGCTCTAAAGTAACAGTACAGTGAAAATCAGCTCAAATAAATCTGATCTTTTACTTTACCTGAAGACACCACCCCCACCACCACTGATGTTTGTCAGATGAGAAGGCAACACCACTTAAAAGTCTATGTAAATCTTCATAATGTTACAGTTTTCTCACAACAATATATTTTCACATAATATTTCATACAAATCTAAAAAGCATAACGCACTGTGGATGGGAGCAGTTAAACATATTTATATTCTTCAAAATCAGAGGGAGCAAAAGCAGCAGCTCAGCTGATTACAGAAAAATACAGAAAAATGCTATGCTGCAGCTGGATATTGTAGGTTAAAGAAAATGACATTTTGGACAGCCATGTTTTTGTTTATTTCATGATGCAATTTGTCAATTTGTTAGAGCAGTTGATATACAAGTATATGCTACTAAGTCTGGCAAAATCCAATTACCATCACAAAATTTACTAAAATTCACCGGGGATTACATTAATACAAGTCAGCAAGACACACCATTCAGTTGTCACCACATTCATGGAGACCTGTACATGTTCCAAGTGGGCTTAAATAAACATGTCTTTGTATTAGATCAATATCTTTAAGAAATAGTACACAAACCTTCCATGAGCATGAAAGTCTAAATGAAGGAACTTGTCTTCATGGGAGAGTGCCCTCTTGACCCTCTGATGTGTGCTGCGAACAAGCTCTGTGTTGTAGGACAAGCCTTCATAGTGACGGATGTACTTGTTCAAAGGATTCCTGTAGTGTCCTGTATGAAAAGAACAGAGGCACACCTGTTAAATAAAATGATAGCATCGGGATCCCAGCTGTCTGGATGATATATTTTGTTTTTTTGTTATTTTTCAGTAAATTTAGTCTATGAGTACATCACAAAGTCTGTCACATGCCTTATTTTTTGTACAAGCCCACAGATGTGCTTTGAGGGGTAATTCTAAAGTGGAAGCATCGCTGCTGCATTTCAGAGTTAATACTGATCACTACATGCGTTCAAATAGTCTAGCAGCAGATATTTGACATGGAGGATTAAAATGATGTAAATGGACAGGAAATCAGCATGGTCTGCATTTCAACTGTTGAGCTAAATCTATTCAAATCCAATGAATGCCAGCTTTGGAGCTGCGCTCCACATCAGCCCACAGAACCGCAGCATAATTATGTCAATACTAGGGGAGTAGGTGGTGGTTTGAAAAGACAAGACTCTTGAAACATCTCCACCCATTTCAACAATAGTTTTATACTCCAAATTAGTCAATCCGTTTGAAGGAAACACACTGTCTTTATTCAGGGAAGCTGTTTCTACGTGAACTGAGCTCACTGTAGTAACTATAAGAACAGATCACTGGCCAAAAAGGACAGTATTTCCAGTAAATAAAGTATATCAAATTAGGAGTCGCTAGCAGGTAATTATGTTTTACTAGTGAGCCATCATTAGACGAATACAGAAAAGCTATTCAACAAAGATGGATAAGTAGACTAAGCTTCACCTACTTCCCTGTTAATAAGCAGTATTAAATATTTAAGTGGTAACATTAAATTTTTCATTGCGGGGACTGTGAGAAGCGAAGTCCACGACTAGAACACTGAAATTACTTAATTTCTCAAACCCTTCAAACACAGACTCGTTATTTATGTCATATTTATATGGCAAAATATTGTAAAAAAGCAACACAAAGGACGATTTTTCAAACGCAAAGTACGGGTGCAGCAGGACTAATTCTTTTTTCCCTTTCCTTTTTTAATACAACAAATCAAACCATTATATATACACAATATATATTCGTTAAAACACAGAACAGCAATGTAAATATATATATCAAAACACTGTTCGGAAACAAAATCATGCAAACAAAGCTGAAAACTTGTGCCGTTTAAATAGTCCACACCGACAGGATGCGGCTGAGGAAGCGGCGGTGGTGGAGCTGGGATTCGGACTGAACTGTTACCGTTAGTCGGTAGCACGGAGCTAACGGTACGTTAACCGTTAACCCAGCCGGAGTCTCCGTGTTCTCATAACAATGGCTGTCGGCGCTATTCGCACCATAACAACAAAACCGGCCGAAACCCGACAATAAAAACGGTGACAACACAACGAAATAATTCAGCGGAATCGGTTTATAGTCGTAAGCTGTGGGAATCCTCGCCAGCCTTTGCGCTACGGGTGTTTTTTTTGGTTTGAAGTAAAACGGTAAAAAGGGTGCAGTCCTCTTCATAACAAGCAGGCCCCGCTGATCCCGTTAGCTAACGGGCTATCGGGATTTCTGCTCCTCGCAACCGCTGTGCTTCGTGAAATTTCATCACAGTCCGTAAGGGTTTCTCTCAAAAATGCCTCACTCACCGTGGGTGTAGTTTAGTAAGCACACGAAGAGGAAAAGTTTTAGGAGAAGCAAATGTGACAGATCCATTGTTAGAGCATTGATGCCGTTTTCACTTTATTGTCCTATATAGATAGGCGCAGACGCCCTCTGTGTTTATTGCAGCTTCCCCTCATCGCCTCCTCTATCTCCTGCGTCGTGACGTCAGACGCAGGGAAGGTGGCATCCCTTCCCCCCAAAAGCATTCCCGATCCAAGCCTGGATCCGAGTACATTTCTCCACGCCCAAGCAGCACTCTGCACGAGCATTGTACATATTTTAGATGCAGCTGCTATTTGTGATCAGTATATTATTATCATATTTATAATGTATTGTTACAATAAAAATAATAATAATAACAATGATAAATACTTGTACATTTCCACACTTTTATTTCTATATATATATTCTATAGGTTTGACTGTGTTCTAGGTTCATTTGTTGTACTTAAATAAGTAATCATAGTACTAATTTTTCTATGCATTTTTGTGTAAGAGCAACTGTAACAAAACACAATTACCACTCGGGATTCAGTAAAGTAACTCTTATTCTGATTCTGATTACAGATGCATCCAAAAACAGGAATGCTGACTCATAACCATTATAGTACTTTGAATTTTTATACATTTCTGCACCAGTTTTGAGTATAAAAAAAAGTCTTTTCTAGTACTGAAACTTATAAGGCAATTGAATTGGTATTAAGTTCACATGATAATGCAAACACAAAAAAGAAAGAAAGGAGGAAAAGAAAAAAAAATGGTCTCGAGTTCAAGCTACTCAATCATTATTGCTTCTGTGTTGAGACCAGTGATGTTGTATGGTTTAGAGTCTGTGGCACTGAAGAAAACAAATAAGGCAGAGTTGGAGGCTGCAGAGGTTGAATTGCTGAGGTTCTCTTTGGAAGTGTTGAGGATGGATTGGATGTTTTTGAGAGAGGACTGGGACGGTTTGTATATGTACAGAGGAGGGATGGTGAATACATAGGTAGAAGGATGATGAAGTTGAAACTGCCAGGCAGGAGGCCTAGAGGAAGGCCAAAGAGAAGATTTATAGTGCACAAGGACATGAGGTCAATTGGTGTGAGAGAAGAGGATGCAGAACATAGGGTTAGATGGAGGCTGATGATTCATTGCGGGAACCCCTGAAGGGTACAATCAAAAGGAAAATAATAAGTCCATAGTAAGTATGTTTTTTGTGGTAAAATAACTTCTTATCACAGAGATATTATTATTTTATAGCACAAAAATGCTGCAAGAAGAGTTCTGGTGAGAATATACTAAATAAATCATATTTCTCCAATCTTAGTTTCATTTCATTGGCTTCTTGCTGAACCCAGGATAGAGTTTAACATCCTTTGTCTTATGTCTGAAAGATCTAATAGTTCCATATTATCACAACGTAGAAATTCAGTGTTACATTGAGGGCTTGTGGTTCCTAAAGTTCCCAAAAGTTTAATGTGATGCAGAATGTTCATTTAAAAGCCCCTCAGGGGCATTGTAGTAGGGTAGGAGTGGAACTTATTACCTAGTGCCAAAAAGATTAGGGGCCTGTGATGGACCTATATACATAAGTTGTATTTTTTATTGATTGTGCTGTGTTGGAAGGGCCCAATATCATGTCTTTCCACAGGACCTGGAACTCCTGGTGGCACCTCTGCCTCTCTTATGGAACCAGTTCCCAGTTTGTGTTTGGAAAAGACACTTACCTTAAAGGTTAGGCACAAAACCCTAATTTTAATAAAGCTTAAAGACAGGGCTGACTCAGGGGACTCAGAAGAAATCCAGTTTCCTTTGATGCTCAGCATGAGGAAAGTACTTAGTGCATCATGGGAGGTCCCCCAGATGCCTAGGTTGTTTCAGGGTATCCTGAACCAGCCTTTTAGTTAACTAAGGGCTTTTTGCTGGTTCTTGAAGATGTTTCATCTTACATCCAGAAGGCATCTGCAGTTCAAACTAACTGGTGGGGAGTTTCAGGGGATCCTCAGCCACGCAAAAGAGTTATATTCAAGTACCAAGAAAAAGAAGAGCAGTTTCCTTTGATTTAAGCCTTTGAGGATTACCATGACCTGAATGACTGAGTATCTACACCAGATTTTTTTTCAATTTGCTTTCTTTACTCTTCATTTTTGTGTATGCCATTATTACAGTATTACATTATTAGCTTTGTGTTTTTCATTGTGTCATCACAGGTATCCCTGGACATATCTCTTTTGTTTTATTGGGTTTTGTTTAGTTTCCTCAATGGTTGGAAGGACACACGCCACATCCAATGACAGGAAATGGCATGAAGTTTTGGAGTTTTTAACCAATTTCAGATTGTGGAGCGAGCCCTGACTGAGTACAGTGTATTAGAGTTGGAAAGGTAAGAGTAGATAAAAGTGTGCATAACTTTTTGTATGTCAACGGTGAAATGAAATGACCCAACACTGTCTTTTACTATGCTTCAGCCTAAATTGTTTATGTGCATAAATACACATGCAATTTTAATTAAAGATTAAACAAACATTTAACATGGGAAAAACAAACCTATTTAAAACTGTGTATGTGAAGCAGAATTGACACAGGGTATAGTAATTTGGAAGGGTCAGAATGGATCTGATTATTTTCTGCTTTATTTATTTACAAAATCAACATGTGTGCGCGCGCGCACTCACACACACACACACACACACACACACACACACACACACACACACACACACACACACACACACACACACAC
>JBAMYA010000021.1:5461515-5510443 GCA_037176975.1 Arrhamphus sclerolepis | reverse complement strand
TTGAGAACTGCAACATTGTAACAAATTTTGGGCCCAAGCGAACAACTGTACCGGACCAACAGGTGTGAAAGCACCCTTAACTCAGGTTTATAATCTTTAAATGTTAGAGGGCATTATTCATTAGTGTTTTAGAAAAGCAAGTACACACGTGAAATTTTAGCTTCGGGACAGCACCGAATTTTAGTCCTACCACAAAAACAACAAGTGCAAATCCTTCATCCACAGAACTAAACTCTTCAAACTTTTGGAAAACTTTAATTTGCATCCAAAAAAAGCAAAATACTGTCAGATTCACTGGGTTGGAAAACGCACTACATTGCCAAAAGTATTTGCTCACCCATCCGAATTATGTAAATCAGGTGTTTCAATCACTTTCATGGCCACAGGTGTATAAAATCCAGACTGTTTCTACAAACGTTTGTGAAAGAAGTCCAGTCGTGAAAGTTCCACGCTCCTAAATATTCCAATGAACTGTCAGTAGTATTTAAATGGAAACAACTAGGAACAGTAGCAACTCAGCCACGAAGTGTTAGGTCACATAAACTGATGGAGCGAGGTCGGCACATGCTGAAGTGCATAATGCACAGTGGTCGCCAACTTTCTGCAGTCAATGGCTACAGACTTCCAAACATCATGTGGCCTTCAGATTAGCTTCCGATTAGCTCAAGAACAGTGTGTGGAGAGCTTCATGCAATGGATTTCCATGGTGATCAGTTGCATCCAACCATACATCACCAAGTGCAATGCAAAGCGTTGGAGGCAGTGGTGTAAAACACACGACCACTGCACTCTAGAGCAGAGGAGATGCGTTCTCTGGAGTAACTAACTAAGCTTTTCCATCTGGCAATCTGATGGACGAGAGAGAACAGTATTTGTTTGACTGAATTGTGCCAAGTGTAAAGTTTGCTGGAGGGGGATCATGGTGTGGGGTTGTTTTTCAGGAGTTGGACTTGACCTCTTAGTTCCAGTGAAAGGAACTCTGAACACAGCATACCAAGAGATTTTAGACAATTCATGCTCCCAACTTTGTGGGAACAGTTTGGAGATGGTCCCTTTGTCTTCCAACATGATTGCGCACCCGTGCACAAAGCAAGATTCATAAAGACATGGATGAGAGAGTTTGGTGTGGATGAACTTGATTGACCTGCACAGAGTCCTGACCTCAACCTGATAGAACACCTTTGGGATGAATTAGAGCGAAGACTGAGAGCCAGACCTTCTTGGTCCAAAATCAGTGTGTGACCTCACAAATGCACTTCTGGAAGAATGGTTAAAAATTCCCATAAACATACTCCTTGTAAACCTTGTAGACAGCCTTCCCAGCCAAAAGTGAGTGAACATGATTAAGGGGTGTTTTTTGGGGGGGACATGGAACTGATTAATGGCATTTCCATTAATTTCAATGGGGAAACTGTATGTCAATGGGGATTTGACATACAAGGTATTTGATTTACGAGCTCTGTCACAGAATGAATTAAACTCGTAACTCAAGGTAGCACTGTATAGTGTACTTGATCCTCATCAGTGCAGCTGTAAAATTACACTTTTAAAATGGATTCTGAAGCTGTTGCTCTTGTGGGGGGAACATTGTCAGGACAATGTGACCATATAAGGCCAATTTCCTCCGAGGAATATTAGAACATACATTTACCACTGTTTTGAGTTCTGGGGATGTCTAAGTTGATATTTTAATTCTTTTATTTAAGAAGAAAACTTGAAAAACAAAGTATGTCCAATTAAAGTGAGTCATATTCCTAAATAGCAAAACTGGATGCATTTATAAAACACCTCCTGCCTGAAGAATACAACCATATAAAGAAATTTCTGCCCTCTATGAGGTCATAAAGAGCCAACGTTAAAAAAAAAAAAACCTACATAAAGAAGCCTCTTGATGACTTTGAACACTGAGTATTTTATGCCTAAAATACTCGTACATACATTTATTTTACTTTAAATATATACACATATATTTCATTTGTATAGATATATATGTGGAAACGTGTATCCATACATATATGGACAGGAATATGTATATGTGTGCATTCATGTGTGTATAAGGTATATAAGGTATAAGGTAATATATTAGGTAAAAATAGCCTTAAGTTACTGCACTTTAAATATTATTTATACTAAATTTAGCTTAGAACTTGTCTTGTTGTGCATCTGCACTTTACTGTTGTCCATGTAACGCATAGGATAGTGAGAAACGTAATTTCGATTCCTTTGTATGTCAACCACATGTGAAGAAATTGACAAATAAAACTGACTTTGACTTTGAGTCAGAGGAATTATTATTATGAGCAATTATTATAAATATCTATGACTAAGAGTGCTTATAATAAATGCTTGTACAAGGGTGTATATAGGTGCACACTGTAAATTAATGTATGTGTTGTGTATAGGTTTATACACACTTAGGGTAAATAGTGTTTATAATCTTGGCCAATAACTGCAAATGGCAATAATAACTCAGGTATCCACTAATTTATACTTGGGTATAACATAATATATATTTCTACTGTGTAAGATTCTGGTACTAAAATTCTAACTACATCACCATTTTTGACATCTTAAACCACAGAAATAATCATGAGGGTCCATCTGAAAAGCGTAGTATTTAGTTCAAGGGGTAGGAGTTCATAAGTTTTGAAATTCTACCTACTCTTTTTTTTGAACATGTTAAGACTGCTGCTGAAATCATTTGTCTCTTTTGTATTTCTTATTTAGGTATGTCTAAGCATGTTTGTTATTTTATACTGCAATCATGTTCAAAATAAAGACTACTCTGACTCTCTTTTGAGTGTCCAGCCATGTCAAAAGTGATATTTCAATGTTTTTAAGTTGTAGCACATAGAAAAGCAGAATACACCCCAATTAAAATGACTCATATTCTTAAATAAAGAGATTGGATGCATTTCAAAACAGTACGACAACATAAAGTCCACCCTCTGTGAGGTCATAAAGAGTTAACGCTAGAAAAAAACTATTCATAATGAAGCCTCCTAATGACTTTGAAAATAGTCTTTTATGCCTAAAATATTAGGACAAACATTTGTTTCATCTTTTGTCTCATTTACATTTTAAAACACCTCCTGCCTGAAGAGTACGACAATGTAAAGGTCTGCCTTCTATGAGAGCCAATGTTGAAAAAAAAACCCTGAAAAAAACAACTTTTTTCATAATGACAACTTAGTGTTTTATGCGTAGGAATACTACAACATAAGTTAACCCAGTTTTTTCAGCCTCCAGTTAATGCTGACACAATAATTAATCATAACAACTGTGTGGATAGGTCAGAAAACACGACAAAGCGTCGTACAGCCAGGTGAAAGAGACGTGTGAAAGCGGTGTTGGTAATGAGGATGAGGGGATGTGAGACATGATGTGAAGGACCTCTCCCAGGCCCCTCTAAGCAGTTAACACTCTGACCCAGATTAGTGCCTTGCCAGGCGTACACACTTGGGAGAGCTGCTGATGGAGAGCAGAGATAACGCCGCCGTGTTTCCACTGGAAAACACACTTGGCGTGCGTACAGCCCTTGTAAACATGCCGACGTGTGCATATGGTCTCCGTTTCTTGCCCCTATCCCCTCGTGTGATGTTGCAGAGACGTGGCCGGTATTACAAACGACTGCCCACATGTGAGACGCGGGATGATTAGTGTTTGAATATTGCAAGCTGCTCTCCGGGGGAAAAAAGCTTTCATTTGGTTCTTTGTTAAATCACAACGAGCCTTCGGACTGAACTCCCCCACCACCCTCTTTCATGTGCCATGAACATATGCTGCTCCGTTGCTCCCCTACAGCTGTTTTCTGCATTAGAAGCACAGGCCTCTGAGAATCAGCAGACAGCATCCTGTCATCGTCATCCTCTCTTTTTTAGAGCCTGAAAGCAGCTAAAGGGGAGGGAGAACACGGAGGGATGACCACTGAAGGATGGTCTTTTCTCTCCATTTCTATTTCAAAGGCAGGAGGGAAAAAAAGAGGGTTTGAGGAGACTTGGCTCTGCCTTAAAAGCACTCAAAAAGCCAAGGTCACCTGCTGGTCAAATCAGTGAAATGAGAAAATGGCTGAAGGGGCGAGAGGCCGGTGGCAGATAACACGGGAATGCACTATCTCCCCCTACACATTTGGAGAGAGGAAGGATGAGGCTCTGGCAGGCTTCTCAAGGCACTTCTCCTTGTTGAATTAAAAACCGGGGACACAATACGATGGCCCAGTTTCACCCAGTATATGACGGCGCATACATTGAAGGGCTCTTAGGGAATGAACGTTCTGGTCAGGCAGAGTTGGCAGCCAAAGAGCTCACACAGCTAGGTTTCAAATCTAATTAAGCAGGTAGATTCAAAGGCTAAGTCCAGAATTGTTGGTGTCAAAAAAAAAAAAAAAAACATCTCCAAACTGGAGGTGTGTTTGTTCATGAAATGGAGTCGACACAGGTGTTAACCTTTTAACAACATGACCTTCCACTCTAAAATGGTACAATTCTGTTTTTTTTTTTCAACTTCTGCTCAAAGTTTGCTCAAAGAAAAGCTGCAGAATTGAATGATACCAAACATTATACGGACTAAAATACCCAGGTGAGCATAAATCCATGTGTAAAGAGACAATCACATCACAAGAAGCTTGATGGAAGGTAACACACGTGTACATAGAAGTTAGTCAGTTTGTTTCAGCGAGTTTTATTGAATTGAATGTGCTGGTGAGTGTTTCTTTTCACCATGGCAAAGAAAATGTACTTCACCAATAATGACATTGCACATTGGCACTGAGGTTTCTTCCCACAGCTGGAGATTTCCGTGCCTCTGTTAGGCTCACCATGTTGCTTGGCGACCATGATCTGGGTCTCTGTCAGGCATCTACACTTGCAAAATTGAGTAGCCTGGTGGTATCCTTACAAAAACCTTTGTAGAGGCTTTACTCTTTGCTCAAATTCCATCAAACTTGGTGAACTGGTAGTCAAGAAGTTGATGAAGGTGATCAATAGCATCTGTGTGCATGGAATTATTGCTTTCATGGTCTTATCCTCTGCACAAGCAGGGAATTAAAACAGAGATTTCACATTTCTCCTTTGGATTATTCCAATTTACTCAGGCTTTGATGTGCCTAAATGTTCATAAACACCAATAACCAGCACATAAACCTTATTGTGGAGAAATTTTCATTTACGTTGGGTATATCTTATTAGGGATTTCTTCCTGATAATTTGGCTAGATCGTAAAGGATATGAGGTAACATATATATCCATGGATGATATAAACCTTGTAACACCTTCCACATGTGGAGTAAAATGATGTAAAGCTTTTAAAGCTTTTACCATAAATGTCATAACAGCGGAGCTCAGAGATGTGAACGTTGGCTGATATGGTGGAGCAGACTCTCAGTCATCCAGGTTGAGGTAATCCTCAGGTCTTCCAAGAAAAAAACGGACCACACCAGTTGCTCAGAATCACACCCATTCCGGTCAAATATAGCAAAAGCTTCTCGTTCTGCTTCACAAGAAACAGACATCAAGGCTACTGCTTGGCTTGGCACCAAAAAATGATTTTGGTCTCTGTTGTTAGGTTGCACATCCACAATTGTACAACTGTACATTCATACATTCACAGCTCTGTATTTCACTCCTGTAAGCAGAAGAACAAGGGGAGAAAGTAGAAACAGCAGAATACCTCAACGGAAAAGCCTACCAGTCTCAAATAACAGATTTCCTGGAGGCAGCTCTCCCCAGATCTATTGACAACCCATCCCAGTGCCAGACTGATGGGAGAGTATCCCATACACAACGCATTCCTGTGTCCTCTGAGTTTTCCATCATGAATATTTGATGAATGAAGCGCGTGAAGGCCAATCACTCAAAGACATTTATCTCCAATACCCCTGACTCTGCAGCCCCCACTGAGATCCTTTTTTAGTAATCAGAAACAAAGCTTTCATGGATGAAAATCATCCCTGTCCCACTAATGCTCAAGCTTGACTACATGCTGAGAATGCATTAAGTTTCAGACATTAGGTACCTTTTTTTTTCTTGATATTTTCTTCTACATAACAGAAAATGAAAAAGCATGGCCCATTGTTGGTACATCTAGTTTGCTTTTGTAGATTGTTTCTGGCTTCCCACAAGTCTCCAGGAGCACACCTTGCATATTAATTAGTTGTTCTGGGACTAATGTCTGTACTTACTCAACCTTAACGACCGTGTTTGTGCAGCAGCAACGTTGCCGTGTTCAGCAGATTTCCCGCGGTCACCGCCCAGACCTTGACTTTTCCATCATCGGCCTCTTATTATTTTACAACCTCGGTTATGCAAAACACGGTGGCATTTGTGATGACAGAAATGAGCTCACAGTTCCTCATAAAACCCTATTCTGTAACCTTTCAATAAGGCTGCGACAAAGCAATTTGTCACCATGGTTCAACTGCTGGCAGTTTGTTCCCCAGATTTCTGGAGGACGAGGGCTTTAAACACCTGTCCAGGAGCCAGATATTGTCGAGTAACTGTTATTAATCTTTTCAGCTCCCTGCAGATGCGCTACAATGATTTTGAGGCCAGGAAAAGGTTCCCTAATTACTTCTTTTACCTCCACGTTCACCCGTGATGCTGCCAAAATAAAACAAAAAAAAACACACTCTTATGTGTTATAAAGTACAGCGCGGTGTTTTAATTAAATCTTTTGCCACATATTAATAAAGAACCTTTCATTAATTGTCTATCTCTTTTCCGTTGGTTGTATTTGAGAGCGTGGAAGCAATTTGTTTTTATAATCACAACCAAATGAGGCTCTGAACCAACTCTAACACAATTACACTTTAATTAACAGGCATTTGCTGTGACATGTATGCCTGGAGCTCAGTGCTGATGGATCCACGTTGAGGGAACTGCTCGTTTTTTTTCTAGATTAGACTAATTCTTTTTCTCTGAGAAAAAAAAGAATGAAAAACTGTACGGGTTTTTCGAGTTCTCTGATGATCTTGACGAGGACTGGCAAAATAACCCAGACTATTCAGAAAACATTCAACATTTCAAATGTTGAAAGTGAGACATTTCACCATTCCGTTAAAAACACTAGCCACATTGGCCACCAAGCTTGTGAAAAAGTGGCCTTGGGTTGATACATAGGCAGAGATATAAGCTGTTAGGGTTAGGCTTAAGGCCTTGTGAGGGTTAAATTTGACAGCAGTGTCATGTCTCAAAAAAGGTTGAAAATGGACAACAAAACGCTGGAAGAATAAAAAGAAACATATGGAGGAACATCTAAAACTAATTAACTATCAACAGGTCAGTGATATAACTGGGTATAAAAAGAGCATCTAATGTCGGGTTTACACTGCACAATTTTTACAGTTTTATAAAATTAATGCTAGCCACCTTCCACAATGTGAAATTGGTAGATAATTAATTTACAGCATGTTACACTGTGTGATTGAACATATGTCAACAGAAATAAAACATGCACATCACATCACAAACAGGTTGTGACACAGGTTAATGTGTGACTCTAAAGTTAGCATTGTCGTCATGGTGTTGGTGTGCTTTGAACAGAAAATGGATAAAATCAAGAAAAATAAGTTTCTTTCATTCTGATTCTGCTGACATCTGTCGCAGCCCATCTTTGGTTGTTTATCTTTGCTCCTGTCTCATTGTTAGATCTACCACCACTGTTTTTGAGCCACAATGGAACATTTTTCCCGTGATCTCCCAACAACCCCCTCTCCCAATTCATCCACTTTCTTTCCTGCTGAAACGTATCATCTACCTGCTCAGAAGTCAGTGAAACTCTTTTAGGACATAGAGCCAAAAGTCTGTTTTTGTTTTTTCTCTGAAGGTGGATCCATTGTTGTCAGTTTGAGATGCTGACGAAAGATGGCCTCTGCCTTTGAAGAGCTTCGTCTTGCCTCAGGTAAAAGGGTCCGCAACTTGGCAAAAAGGAAACTGTTTTTGTTTAGTTCTCCGCCTCGAGCAGGCTTTCAAACCCCTCTTGATGTTCAATATGCACATTACACATCCAAAACAGCCCGTCAAAGAAAAAGAAAAAAAAAGAGGCAAACATCTCTGCTGGTTTCATCAAAGTGCAACCAGACCACTCTACCAGGAGAGTATGTTGCACATTTCCTCCTACCTTTTGAAAAAGAAAATCAGAATCCACTAAGAGCTTGTCCTCCTGCATTATTAATGCCTTCGGAGTGAAAGGCGTAGCTGAGAGCACGCCTCGAATCCAAATCTTCACCACGGCAACAAACAAAAACACAAACATGCTGTTCATCATTTTGAGTCACTTCAGTGTTTACCAGGCACATGTTTTAAAAAATGAGCTGAAATCATGTTGGACCCAAATACATTAACGGAAGGATGTTTCCTGAAGGTTAGACTCGTGTTTTTGTTTATTCTGCAGATGTGGCGGTTCTCGCCTCCACGCAAGGCTCGTGCGGTTTATTATTCAGCGTAAGTCGTACACACCCGGGCTGGCTCCACCTTTGGCTTGTTTCTGAACAATTTCCAGGCTTCCTGGAAAAATGAATATGCATCGACTTTGCTGTGAATCCATCTGCAAGACGGAATGATAATGAGGAGAAAGTGTTCCAAAAAAAGAAAAAAAAAATTAATCTCATGTAAAACGGCAGCTCACAGCCTCTAATGAGATGCCGTTTTAATAAGCCGGTATGTTGTACAACAAAGCCATTTGGTAAACACTGTTGTTTATTTGTTTGATGACGTGCAAGCAACGGAACAGACTGGATTTCATGTTGGAAACGGAAACATTTAACAATGTCTAATGTAAAGAAAATGCAGATTTTAACCTCTTCCTAATGTTAAACAAATGACAAACCTAATTTGAAATAAGTATGTCTCAGCAGCTAGAGGGAATATTTGAATAAAGAAAATAAAGGAAGTGCAACAGTGAGTAGATGCAATACCAGGACAGAGTGAAGGAAGATGCAACATGCGCAAATATGATAAAATCTTTTAGAGAATCAGTTTGGATTCGTGTCGTGAAAAAAAGCTGAAAATTTAAGAACATGTCATTATTTAATGTTCCAAGAACTTCCGAGACATTTATGAAGATAAAAGATTTACTCAGTTCAACTCAGCTTTATTTATAAAGCAATTTAAAATCAATGCAGTTGGCCAAAGTGCCAAATACCAAAATAATTGAAACAGATAACATAGTAAGAAAAATAAAATGCAACATCTCAAAACTGGGTTAAAAACCAAGGCATGAAAAGTAAAATGTGTAGCTAAAAGAAATGCAAATGAATAGAATATAAAAACAGAAGTGGGTCAGCCAGCCTGGAAATAAACAAAAATAAAAATAAAATAAAAGAGTTGGTCAACCCATTCATCATCTGTCCATCCATCCATCCATTGTTCATATTACCATCTATCTATCCATCTATCTTTCCATCCATCTATTGTCTCAAACATTGAAGTTAAAGCTGAATTCAGACTGCAAAAAGAACAGTGCTTTTTAATTTTTTTTGTTCTTTAGCTCAGTGAGTTTTTGTCTCAGAGTCATAATCTTTTCCTTGTTGAAAAGTGTGGAATCTATAGCAGCTGTTTGCTACTTCCGTTTTTCTTATCTGGGATGTGTTTTGTTTTGGAGCTTTTCCTTCCTCACACGTGTAAATTACATCATCTCTGACTTCTTGAATGAACTCTGCCTCATCTGTCTCCAGCTCATCATGATGTCACACAGATAGATGCAGAAATCTATGAGTTTACTTTGACAAAGTTTATGCAAAGCAACATTAATATTAGAAAAACTGAAACATAAAAACTTTTTTGAAGTTAACACTGAGTACATCTGCAGTGAATAATAGGTTAGTGAAAATAAAGTTTATCTTCATTGTCAGGGAGCTGCTTTAACACTGACACAAATTTAGATGGAAAATATTTATGGGAGCCTCGTAAACATGAAGCTCCAAGCATCCACAAGCTAATTTCTTTTTTATTGCACCATGAAATCCACCTTTTTTTTTTCCGAGGCTGCTGCTCAGACGAGTGGACTCCAAGAGCCGAGGCGCGTCAAAAAGCTGAGTGAAAACTGTGAGAGATGGATCAAATTTGAGGGGTAATCGGTAGCTTGTAAACAACACTCCTTTCAGAAGAAAACAAATCTACTTGTTATCGACTCGGCGTCTCTGCCTGCTTGGATGTGTTTACTTATTCATCAAGGTGGAGAGGCCAGCTTTCCTGGCGCCCCGGGTCCTGGCTCTCATCCCAGTCCCGCTGTCCAACAAAGAGGGGCAGAGCTGGTTAAATATGCACGCTGGCCACCGAGTCGAGATTAAAGTTCCCCCAGCCTTTGTGTCTCCCTTGTTAAATTTTCATGAGCTCCATCTACTCTGAGCCCATGTTGGCTGACGTGCACGACGTATGAAGGCGCCGCGTCCTCACCTGCCCAGTAGGGTGGGCGGCTGACTGACAAAGATCCGAAGACTTCCTTCAGATTATCTGACAGGAATTCTCACGCCTCGTGATTTCTGACCCGAACTTTCTAAGACTGCTCAGTATTCAGGACCGCTGTTTGAGTAATGAGCAAGCTGGGAAAACTGCAGAAGAAGATGAAGATGACCGAAGGGACTGAAGATGCAACAGAATACACAGAATCTATACTGGATTCATTTACATGCATCAGGACTCCACAACAATGTCATAATATCACAGATTTACATTGAAGATTAAACACTTCTCTGATGCACACTGTACAATTTTTACAGTCTTATCAGAATAATTCAAGTCACATTGCAAGACATGAAACTGGTAGATAATTACTATACAGCATGTTACACTGTGTGATTGAACATACGTTGAATCGTGGCTACGAAAGAAATAAATCTGAGTGTATTTCAGGATCCAAATGCAGCATCATTGAGTCATTAGCAGCTTCCTGCTAATGTGCTAATGCAGGGATGTTAGCTTTGTTGTAGTAGTTTTCGTGCTCTGAAAAGAAAATAAATAAAATCAAGAAAAAGAAGCGTCTTTCTTCACTTTTCTTTTCCTCTTTTCTCCTTTCTGTCTGTACATGTTGTTGCTAGTCTGCTGTGCTGTGTACACATAATGATGTTTATGTTATTTCATGGTGCGTTCCTATTGGTTGGTTAGCTGGCAGAGATTGTAAAGGCACTGACAGGCTGTCACACTCTGAGACAATCGCTGCTGATGGTCGCAGCTGTCTTTGGTCGTTTTTTTATAAATTTTTCTTAAAAAAAACAACAACAGCAAAAAAACTAAGAGAACAAAGTTTAAACTATACAAAATTCTTTCATTTTACAATCGCTAATTTTAGTTCAAAATGTTGCAAAAAGCTTATATTTTTCAACAAAAAAATGTGTTTAATTAAAAAAAAAAATTTGTGACTATGATAGAACATCTTGGTTGTTGGGGAAAAAAGGTTGTACTTTTTTTTCAAAAATGTCAACATTACTGTTAAATTTGTGATTTTACAAAATTTAAAATGCGATTTTAGAACAAAAAAAAAGGAAAACATGACAACGTAGCTGGATGAGAAAATAAAGAATGAATTAGAATTTGACACCTGTGGTCGACACCATTCAAGACAACCTGGAAGAGTCTGGGTGGCAGCTGGGCCACATTTGGGCCAAAAGGTCTTGAACAAAACTCAAACAATGTGAGTCAGAGTTGCTACAACACAAATGAAAGTTGATGATGAAGTCTGCTTGAGTACGAGGCATCATGTGTAAACGTAGACAGGGTTGAGAAGGTGCTATTTAAGTTCTACTCAGCTCTCTAACGTGTTCCTCGTTCACCAGTTCCCTCTCATGCAGCGCTCTAAACTATATATGGACTCTATATCCAGATGCTCTTTGTTGCCGCCATCCTCCAGCGAGCAGAGTCAGAGGCGATGTGGGGCTCAGTGTCCTGCTGGTTGGAGGACAACCTACTCTGCCTAATGAGCCATGACCACCCGTGTGTTTTACTGGTTACCATGTTTCTATTTCTGTAATCAGTTTAATGTGTGTGCTGTTTTGTATGTATCTTCTTTTTCTTTTTCTTTTTTAAATAGCAAAGGAATTTATTCCCTAAATTTTCATTCTGCTGCTGATAACCACAGAAATAGTGATTGATTCTTGGTCCTTTGCCATCATCGTGATGTATTTTCATTTCAATTTAAGCGAGTCAAAGTGTTCCAGTCCAGCTAATATGCCATCAAACAGAGCCTAATTATATCCTGTGAGCCACCTTTTTTCTCCTTCATTCACATCTTATAAAAAAGGACAAATTACAGTCAGATTCTCACTGTACCTGCTTTAAGTAGCTCCTGCTCTGTCAATATTTATCTCAGCTCACATTCAACCCAGTCATCTTTAGCCTGTTTAACCTGAACTACCTTGTGTTGCTGAACTTGAAGTGATTAAAAAAAAAAAATACAATATACATATCTAGTGATGCTAAATGTGTCAGGCATGTCATTGAGTGTCCTTTCACATTTAATCCCCCGCGGTGGTGCTTTGGCGTTTGTTTTCTCACCTCATTCTTTTCCCCCTCAGCTGAGATTCATGATGCATGTATCACTATTTTTTTTTTTTTTTCCTGTGTTCAGGATGAGTGGCAACAGGGGTTGAGTTAAGCTAAAGACTGAGATCTGCACAAAGTGCCTGCAGGTTTCTGAAGCGTGCTTTTGAAGCCCAGTTTTTGGATCTATGGGGGATGTTATAATGGTCAGCGTTGTGTCCAGCCAACCTTTGCGGATGCAAAAGCGGAGCTGAAATGAGGATTACCAGAATTCCAGCTGAGCTCCTCCAGGACTATTTGTTGAGGATAGCTAAAGTCCAACAGCAAGAGGTAACTTCTCTATAATAAAGCGTTGTTTATGCTTCTGCACTGAACCAATGACGTACATCCACTATAGTGCAAAATCCTACGCTGTAATCTTCTGATCTGATCTTCTGAATTGCATTCATTTTCATCCCATTCATCGCTTGTGACGCACCCCAAGGCTCCATTTTGAGCCCACTGCCGTTGTATTTTTTACTGTACGTGCTGCATTTGGAGCCAACATTTAAGAAAAAGTCTTGGGGTGCCAATCAGATCAGTCTATTTTTGTTGAGCATCTCTAGGAGGGTTTAATGACTGAGCTGCAATGCTGTAATCTGGTAAACAAATAAGATAGCTGCAGTGGAGGAAGCATAATTGTTTAAACCAGCATTTTCATGGACAGCTAATTAAGGATTTGGACTTCCATGGCAATCTCTTAGGGATTGTGGTGGATGAGGTCCATCTCATTTATACATGATAACATCTGGTTTACATCTGGTAAACTTTCTCTAATGATAAAGTCTCTCTTCTCCACAACACTCTTGCGTCAGCTTTTGTTGCTTTGCTCATCACTCAGATTGGGTGTAGCGCTAACGAACTGCGTGCAGAGGCAGTTTGAGAAGCAGTCGTTGGCCCTGTCTCTTGGATGAAGGCTCATTTTCAGACCCTACATGTGTCTAGATGTGGCTCTTTATTTGTAGTTTTTTGCTTACCTGCCTGAGCTTAAATTAGCTTTTACTTTAGTTTTAGAAAAGGCCTTCTTTCTTTCTTATTGTAATGTCTAAGTTATCAAAGTGGGACAGAGTAGGTCCCTGACAGTATACTGTCACCACTCAAGTGAAGTCATGACGCAGAAAATCACCATCCATCTGACATTTTTCACAGCCGAAATGGCAGCAATAACTCCTGACTGAGTTGGCATTTGGAAGTTGGACGTCGGCGCCTCAGGGATGGGACAGAAGTTGTGTGTTGGGGAGCAGAGAACATCTTTTTTCTTTTCCTGCCATGGAAAATATCTGCTTTATCAGTGACAGCTGCTGGGTGGCTGGCCCTGGTGGGTGCAGACGTTTGGTGAAATCCCTACATTTCACTGTACACACCACATGGCAGGGAGTCTCTGAAAATAGAAGACAATAATACGCATGGCGGGATCTTCGAGGCGGAATCCTGACACGCCATATGGGCAGCCTGAAAAACGCTGAAACACTGAAGTGGCCCCAGCTGCTAGCTTTCATTTGAAACTTTTCAAATATGTGAGTTCTTGGTATGCCTGTACAATTTAACAATAACAATAAATAATGATCATAATCTCATGTAAATAATTGATACAGACGTGTTGTCAGAGACTTAAAACAGCATTTTATTTTGACATTAATGATCATTTTGCCACAGACATATGTTCAATTTTCACTCAAAACTGCTTTGATTCACATCGTTTTGTCCCCAGACGACAGTTTAAAATCCTTAATATCTAATAATAGCCTGAAGATTAACATTAGAATGTCATAAAAGCTTTACTGTCAAGTGTTGCAGGTCTAAAGTAGATAAATGGATGCAGATGTAATGAAATTAAATATCTCGTTTTTATACCACGCGTCAAATCTGGCCCACCACTTCATTTTATCTGACTCTCTTGGTCATGCAAAGATGACATTTCAATGTGACGCACATTTGATTCAGTGCTGACATCAAAAGGTGGAATAAGCGAGGTGGAGAGCAGCTGGTTTACGTCAATGAAGTCACGATTTAGTGAATATTTGCAGAAGATTTCAGAAAAAAAGTTGCTATGTTTTGTCAAAAAAAAGTCTCAGTCTTGCAAAATTTGCAATTGCACAACAATATCTAACATTGTTTTTTAAATGTGTGATTTTTTTGTTTTTACAAAAACAAATTGCAATTGTCATACAAAAGTTGTAAAAAAAGATTCTACAACAAAAGGTTTATGACAAGCTCATGATTTTTGTAAAATTAACGTTTTCATAACAAAAATTGGTAAAACATTTGTGACTGCATAATAAAAAGTCTTGGTTGTTGAAAAAAAACCAGAATTTTAACATATTACTTTGCTTTGTTGTGGAAATTTTCTCTTTATGAAGAAGATGCGTCAAAATCACAAAGTTTATTACACATGATAAAAGCTGTGATTCCTGTGAAATTTAAGATTCAATGACATAAATTCAAATGGTGTGAAATAGAGTTTGACACTACTGGTTTATACACAGAAATACCGGTGAATGTAAGAGTTACTGTGCTCATTTTTTATTAGCACTGTCCATGTCATTCCCACCTCTTTCTAACTCGGGGTTGTTTTTAAGCCACAGTGGACATTGATTCTTGGTGTCAGGAGTTTCGACGACACAGCCCGTCATGTTATCAGGCCTTCAAGTTTTCTGAGAGAGAGTTTGCTAGCAGAGCTGGGAGTGAGCGGTGGCCTACAGTCGCCCGTCTGGACTGATAAATAGGATTCTTGTGCTTGCAGCACTGGAGGTTGTCAGCTTCAATTTCTTGAGGGAATTAGAACCAGCAGTCAATGCTGGGACACTGGCTCAACAGACAAAACATCAGGCCCTGTGTGCTGATGAGTGGCCAATACTGACTCCCTGTATGGTTTATTCATGACTGAGGGTGCATCTCAAGGTGCTGAAATGTTTTATTTGTTTTTTTCTGAAATGTATACAGGATGTAAATGTCGCCAGGTTGGTGTAAAAGCGTTCTGATGGATTTTTACAGTTTCTCCTTCCAGCTGGGCCTCCTCATCAAACTCGGCGGCATTGGCTGCATAACTAGCATCAGTATTTAAACAAACAGCCTTCACACTTAGCAAGTTCAGCTTCTGACCTTAATGATGTGAAAAAGGGCATCTCTGTAAAAGTCAGCCATCAGCTGCTCCCAGGCTGTTTAAGGGCTAAAAAGCTGTAGTTGTAAGTTTCGGCTGGGTTGGTGTTTCCTCTCATAAAGACGATTGGTTTTTGGTGCGCTCTAAATCAATCGGAGCCAGTCAGCTGCGAGGCCCCTTTGGCGTTGAGTGGCATCAGCCGGAGATAAGAGAGCTGAGACGTGACAGCCCGTATTAACCAGCCGGCTCTCCGCCTGATTGAATCATTGCCGAGCTTCTCGTTTCCACAAAGTCGCCCAGCCTCTAATTGAAGCGTCTGCCTTTCTGTTGACAAGACTGTAATTTCTACACATTACCAAAGGGAACTTGTTTTCTTTCTTTTTTTTGCCTCTGAGGTTCTGCTGGACGAGGATTTAACTCTATAGAATCTACAGGCTCACAGCGAGGTTCAGGGTTGTTTAAAGGGGAGGGTTCAGGGTTCAGAGGGACAGTAGACGGGATTAAGTGGATCAATGTCCATTTTTTGAACCTTCCCAAAGCAAAGATGTAGTCTAATTTGATGTGTGAGGGTGGGGGAGGGGTGCAATTTTGAATGCTGCAGTTCCTTCTAACATCCCTGGAAAAGCATCAAGGATAGCAAGTGATGAAGTTTCAGTTGTTTTTATTATTTCTTCCTGCAAACATGTTTTTATGATTTGTTTTAGAATTCAAAAATCTCATCTGTGATCTCTAATCAAAGCCTACAGTTCTGACAACCGAAATCCAGAATCTGAGAACAAAAACCCAAAACCCAAAATGAGTACATCGAATTTTGTGTCCTAATATCACAAATTTTTTTTGTAAAATTGCAATTTTTTTAAATTGAAAAATGATTGAAACTTTGTCTTAAAAAGCAAATTTTGTCACAAAAATCACAAATTTGACAAAATCTCACCTTCATTTGCTTGTTTGTTTTTTGTCCTTTTTTTTTTTTTCTTCAGAAATTCCGAACTTTTTTTGCCATTGCAATTCTGCAATGAGTGTCAAATTATGGATGGATGGATGGATGGTTGATGTACAGATCAATGGATGGAAGGAGAGATGAATGGATAGGCAGATGATGGATGATTAATGGATGGATGGATGTCCATATGGACTTATGCAATGACATTTGTAAAGATAAAATAGTTTCATGATTTTCTGCAGAAAAATGCAGATCTTTTATAGTCGTTTTTGAGGGGCTGGTTTTTTTAAATCATCTTCTTTTTTTCACATTAGACACGTTGAAGATTGCCTGTTCATCTTTGCTCTTCAGACACTCGACTTCTTATAGATGCAGCTTTTGGACCAAAGCATTATTACAACCACCTGCTAATAAAAATGTAATCATAATTTGGTTCATTTCATTCTCCTCCTCACCGGAAAACGAGTGCTAGACATTCACAAATTAAGCTGATGAAAAAATACATACAATATCTTGGGTTCATGCTGTCTGTAAAGAAATAACAATAAAAGTGAGTAGAAGTGTTTACTATTTTATTCTATTTTTTTTGTCCAAATCCTTTCAGATTTGAGATTGCAGGGTCAGGCTGTTTTTGACTTTGAAAGAAGTTGTTTATGTTAACAGATGTTATCTTTGTCAATAATAAGGTGATTCAGATTTCCTAAGAATGTTTTAGACATTTCTTTTACTGTCTTCCATCAGTCAAATTGTCCTTAGACAGCTGAGGTCAACATTTCTGGTGGAGTGGCTTCTACAAAGCCTGTTCACGTAAGGACTGAAGACAAAGGGATCACAGAGCATGAAACATGGCTGAAGAGGAGCTTTTCCTGAGCCAAGTGAGAGGGGAACATTGATGGGCTGGCTGGGTGGACAGCAGCCACCTGAGGCTGAGGTCGGGCAGATGGCGTCCAATAATGAGGGTGCAGTGGTGGACGGATGGCAGGAGTCATGCTGTTCTCAGCAGCGGAGGCTCTGAGCTTGATGGACAAACAGTCAGTGAATAAAAGAATGTGGGAGGAAGAAGGAAGGAGGGAATAGACCAGACATGTCAAACTCAGGACTTGCAGGCCAAATCCACTTGACCATTTAATTTTATTTAGCCCATGGCAGCATGATATACATCATATACTTATGACCAGAACCTTTTCAATTCAGTTCATTTATGTAGTGTCTATTTAAATAGAGGGAGTTCTAAGAAACCCAGATTATGACTGCTGAGTACATAGCAAAGCCTAACAGTTGCAAGAAAAAAACCTCCCTCCTGGGAAGAAACCTGGATCAGGACCTGGGTCAGTTATAGGGAGGACCCTGCTGCTGATAGCCAGTTGGGTAAAAAAAGACATGAGGAGGGTGACAGGACAGAGAGGATGAAGGACAGAGAGAAGAGAGGGACAAAAATATATAAATATGTGGTTGGAGGGTCGGACTGCGGGTCGACCACACCAGCAGGCATCACAGAGTGGCATCCAGTTCAGTTGGTGCAAATAAATGCCAGGGTGGTCAGAAGATGGAAGGTTTGATGGAAAAGTACACCATGTGATTGGTCATTTGATTTGGTACTGACGTCAAAAACCTTAAAACAACTGAGCTGATTAGAGGAGCTGGGAGACTGTTGAGGTGTTATTTTAGTCTGAAAACTAGAAGTTTTACATCAGAAAAATCACAATTTTGCAAAGTCGTGATTTTATGTCAAAAATATCTAATTCTTACAACAAAAAATAAAGGAATCTGCAAAAATCAAGATTTTACAGCAAAATCTGACGTAAAAAAGAAAGTTGAAAGCTGTCACTTTCTGAAACTTTACAACATGATTTTATAGCATAAAGTTAGGACTGCACAAAACAATTTTGCAGCAAAATGTAGTTGGTTTGTTTTTTTAAAAGCCATGATCATTTGAAATATGCAGTTTTAAAAGATAAACTTGTTTTTACAACAAAAATTGCTAATTCACACAAGCATAATTCTGCAAAAGTTGATTTATTTTTACAACAAAACTATGTCAAATATTTTGTCATTTTAAGTTAAGTTGTCATTTTCTGAAATTTACAACAAATGATTTTGACAGCACAATGCTTGGTTTCAGAAAAAAAAGTCACGATTGTTTAAAATTTGCAACTTTTTTGAGCAAAATTTGTAATTTTATGACAAAAATTCCTAATTCTTAAAATAAAAAAGCACAATTCTACAAAAATATTTTATTACAAAATATGGTGAAAAACAATTGTCATTTTAAGTTGACATTTTATGAAATGTTAAGACATTATTTCACAAAAAAAACGTTGTGACTCAATAATTCAAGAAATTTTAAAAGCAAAATTTGTGATTTGGGGAAATTAAGATTTCAGGAAAAACTGTGAAATCATACGTTTTATGACAAAACTTCACTTTTCTCTTCTTTCGTTCACAGTTTCTTTGGAAAAAAAGTACGATTTTTTTTTTTAATTTGCAAGTTTGCAAGAAAAATATTTGATGTCACGAGAAAAAGTTGTAATTGTGTGACAAAAGTCTTAGAACAAAAAATATCAACTTTGCAGTTTTTGCAATTTTCAGGTAAAAATGATTTCTTGCATCATTTGAGATTTTATGACAAATACTAACATTTTTTTGCAGCAACAAATGTGGAAAAAAATCTCCATTTCAGTGGATGAATTCACTTCACCAGTATTTTGACTTTAATGAGACAGTAGTTGCTCCAGAGGGGACTATGGTAGACTTTCAAAATAAAATACCAAGACACATAAAGTTAACCTGTGGAGGTGCAAGTGGAGATCTGAAGCACGTACAAGGTACGAGACATGGCAACATATACATCTTTAAAACTCCTGCGCAACTGTCAAGTCATCACAAAACCTTCAGATTAACTCGTAATCTCACGAATCAAGCTGAGGAGGCGGCACTTCCTGTTTGAGGTCAAACCAAAATAGCTGCAAGACCAGAACACAGAGCTGACCAAGGACTTAGGCAGAACAATGGAACAAATGATTATGTTGAAACAATTTCATTGTGTTGCTGATCAATGTGAACAGAGATCAAAATTGTACCTTTTAACAAATAATCTGATCAGGCTTCACATTTAATGACAGACAACCCCCTTTTTTCGGCCTCATCTGGATATGATTATCATTGACGAACTCAAAGTGTTGGCACAAAAATGACATTCCTAATTGAGCGTGTCAAGCAGACTGACTGAGTCCTGACACGCCATCCCCCGAGCTCAGCTACCAATGACGCTGCATCATCATAATTGATCTGTTGACCAAATAGGAGGCTCAGAAAACCAGCCGCAGCCTCGAAAAAGTACGACTCCCCCGTATTTACACGAGACGTGGAGAGCCGCCAGAGGCCGCGATGAGTCAATATTTTTATGAGCTGAGGCATTTCATCATGGCTCCTGTGATTTCACTGGAGGATAACTGTATCGCAGCAGATGTAATTACAGAGCTCATCAGCGCAATGCTTGATTTGGTTTTCTTTAAGGCCGGTGTAGGGGGAAGGTACCAGCATTCTTGATCTTCATTTATGACACTGTGTCTGATACAGGGCGGTGCTCCTGGGGGTCTCTGAGTCAATACCAGTATCACTTTAAAACCTTTCATTAAGGCAGGTATAACACTTCAGTGGATACCTTATTTTCTCCTCTATCTTGGAGGCTGGAAGAAGGAAATAAGCCACGAGCGAACGCCTCAGCTCCATACGGGATAAAATCTATTCTCTATTATTAGACTGCCATTGCTTGAGGGCCATCGAGCTAAAGGTAATGGCATTGCTACTGATAAATTTATGGCTGAGCTGCTCCGTGTCCATGAGAGCTATAACGGGCTGGGGATTGTCCAGATTTTTGGAGTCACAACTGAAATGACAAATGACTCTCCGGTGACAAATCAACAATGTCGTTCACGGCGCTGTTCACATGACTAAGTGTGCTATAACGGCGATGAACGCGGTATATTTACACAACGGCCGAGACATCACGAACAGATTACAGAGATGGGCAGGAGTGATTTGGATGATTCAACAGCGGGTTGCCATGGAGACCTAGGACATGACAGGAGCAGCTGGTGAGAGGTCCAACTTGGCCTCCATCCTGATCCACTTCAGTCTCATCTGATTGGACGCCCTGACTTTTTTTGATATCCCACTAAATCCGTTTTCATCTGTCTCTTGTCTCCTTCCTGCCGAGCCTGTGGGCGAGACAGTCCCATGCCAGTTAATCAATACTCGGGCTGGAAACGACCTGGCACCGTTTCAGAGTGGCATAGTTAACAGGGTGCTAAAATGGCTCCACATTTCCATGTTTTATATGACTCAAGACCGACCATTAAATCAGGACATGACTCCTCCAGGACCTAACTTTTGTCATCATGTACTCAATAGTAATTGGTTTACCAAAGGTTAATTGCTCAACAGATACCAGACCATTGGAATTTAATTGCACAGTTAAATGGCTCAGTTGTAGCCTGTGATTTCCTAATAGCTCGTTTGACTTGGAATGAATGGGAAAACTGATCTGATCCCAGATGACCGCTGAAGTTGCTAACTACTGGAGTCCATTCAGATTTAACACACAGGTAGATTCCCTAAATCATCCCGGGCTACATCATCACCACAGTTCCTCTTAAAGGGCCGGTTATTCTTTACTCTTTCCTACCAATTCCTGGAATTGGTTGAAACAAAAATCAAACAAAACAAAAAAAAAAAAAAAAACAAAAAAAAAAAAAAAGAAAGAAAGAGAGAAAGAAATAAGAAAGAAAGAAAGAATTGCTGCTTTTGTACCAAAATCATAAATTTTTAAATATTAACAGACTTTTCTCAAAATATCAAAATAAACATTTTTTTTGGCGCTGCGATGGACTGGTGACCTGTCCAGGGTGTACCTCTGCCTTTCGCCCAAAGAGAGCTGGGATAGACTCCAGCAGACCCCCGTGACCCTACACGGGACAAAGCGGGTATAGATAAAGGATGGATGGATGGATAAAAAAAATTTTTAAACAAATTGTTTTGTAAAATAGCAAATTTCACAATATCACATTTTTTCACATTTCTTTTTTTTCACAAAATCTCAATTTTCGCAAAAGTCACAGTAATTAAAAAATCTACACATTTCTACTAAAATTACATTGTTTTTTTTTCTTGTAAAATGAAAATAGATTTTCTTTTTAATGTAAAAATGAAAAAAAGTCTTGATCTCCAAGACTTTTTTTTTTTTCATACCATCACAAATGTCACCAAGCTGTGACTTTTTGACATTATAATTTTAATTTATTCTTGGAAATTATTAACTTTTTGCAACATTTTGGCATTAAAATGACAAAGTTGTAAAACTGCAAATGCTGTATACTTTCAATTTTTTTGTTCCAAAAATACAGATTTATGTTTAAAAAAAAGTTGATTTTTAACAAAAAAATCATCACAAGTTTTGACAAGAACTTTTTGTTTTTTGCTGTTTTACTAAATCTTCACTTTCAGACATAAACCAGCTGCTCTCTACCTCAGTTATTTTACTTTTTCATGTCAGTACTCAATCAAAAGGGGGAATTAATGTTGAAATATTGTCTTTGCAGGCTCTGGCCGGCCAGATAATATGACGTGGCTGATACTTATGCTCTAAATAATACCTCAAAGTTCAGTTGTTTAAAACCTGTTGAAGAACCAGTTATTTTGCATTTATTAATTAAGCATTTTCCATGGTTTCTTCTTCTACCCCTACAGGCTTCCATCTAGCCTCCTAGATATCAGCAAGTCAGCAGGATCAGCTGCACATGGGAGTTGGCTCTCCCTCAGCAGATAATGGGAGCATTAAAATGCCAATCGGGGATTTTTGTGAGTGCATCAGTTATGCATATCAACTCTTACATTCCTCAGCAGCATGGGTTGCATGGTCAATGGAAAACATGATCTCTGCACTCCCTGCTCTCAATGGAAACTAATTAAATGTACATCTATCAGACATGTTGGGATGGAAAGTGAAAATAATTGATCTCAATCTATTTTCAGCTGGAGGTGAATCCAAAGGGCTATATTTTGCCCGATGACAAAAATAGGAATTGAATTAAACCACAGTTCACTGACTGACCACTGGAGGCCCATGTTAAAGCAAGAAAAATAAAACAGATTTGGTGCCTGGAAATACATTGAATCAAATCAAACAAAAACACCAAAAGGAATAAATAAAGTAAAATAGTAATTAAACAGAAATAAAGAAAAATATCCCTAAAATTAAATCAAACTAAATTAAATTAACTATATGGTTGTTAATTGTTGTTTTGACTTGATCTCTGTGGTGTGAAAAAATGTATAGTCATTCTTGTTTTAATGAAATAAAATACCACTAAAATTAAATTATATTAAATTAATATAATTATTTTCTTGACTTTACCTCTAAGTCATGAAAAAGTGTTTTTAATTAATTGTAGAGATCACAACAATCTGCTCTGTGTTGGCCTAGAATGAAGCTAAGCTTAGCAGCAGGGAGCAGCGGCAGGTGAAGGCTGTTACCAGCAAACACATCAGCTTAGAACAGAGGTATCAAACTCATTTCATCAAAGGGCCAGTTATTCTTTACTTTATCTATTCCCAGATTCGGTTTATCATGGTGTTTTTTGGCAATTTTCTGAAAGACTAGAGGAACTTTTATGGAATTGTGCATTGTCATCATTGGAACTACAAAGTTTTGTTGTAAAATTGTGATTTGACATTAAATTACTACTATTCATCCTTAAAAAAAAAACCTTTGTCCACCTTATTTTTTAAATATAAAAAATGTATGACTTTAGAATCGTAAAATCACAACTTCTTGTTGTAAAATTACAAATTTCACATAACCTTGACTTTTATTTTAAAATTAGAATTCTGCAAAATTGTAACTTTTTGACATAATTTTTTTGTTGATAAATAGATAGATAGATATAACTAGGATCCCTAAAGGGAAATTGAAATCGTCAAGTGCTCATCATCATCAAAGTGTAAAAAACAAACAAAAAAAAAAACATCATCTAGTTAATTATTAATTATTATTATTGCTGTGGCGACGAAGGATCTCCTGAATCTTTCTGTTCTGCAGCAGTGAGAGGAGCCGACTGCTGCAGCTGCTTCTTTGTTGCTCCAGTAGACTGTGGAGAGGGTGTCTGCTGGTGTCCATAATAGCTTTCAGTTTGTTTAGTGTGCCCCTCTAAACCACAGATGTTAGTGGGTCCAATTTCCCAAACATAACAAACTTGTCTCGATATATCCCTGTGATGGACTGCCAGCTGTCCAGGGTGTCCCTACCCGTCTCCTTGTGACAGAAGGGAGAAGCTTAATCATCACCGTCCCCATGACTCTATATATTATTGAATGAGATGAAATATAACGTTCATTGTTTCAGAATCAAGTCTCAAATGCCCATTTGTCCATTATTGTGAACAGTTATGAATGAAATTTAATACTGCTCTTTTAAACCTATGTTTTTCCTGTAAATCGTCATGGTCTCAGTTTGGTTTAGGACTTCTTTTATGTTGACGTCTTTCTTAGCTCTCCATGTTTTCTTTATTCTTTATTTTTTCTGTATTCCTTTATTTCTTGTATTGCTTGTACACAGTTTTGTTTACTTCTTGTTGTTTTTTTTGTTTCTCTGTGTGTTTAGCTGTAGTTTGACTTCTCTTGGTATCATCTCCCTCGATTGTTCACCCCTGTATCTCATCAGCCCCTGGATGTAATGTTGGATTTTTGTGCCTGTTAGGATTTTATGTTCAGGTTTCCATGCTTGTGCAACACTTGGGTTTGCTTATTTAAAGGGACTTTTATTTGATCATGTGGCCAAACTGAGAAGAGCTAGACCCAGCAGAGACTCAGACCCTCCCGAGGGACATACAGGAGTATTTTTACTCAGCCATTTCAGGAAGAACTGATGTAAACTGTTGACTATGAACATTCATGTCTAAACTGCAGCTCAGCAGAATGAGATTAAAAATCTCAAAGTGGAGGCGGTGGTCATTAAAGAGGTCTGGCTCTTCAGCGTCCATGTTGCCCACGATGCACCTCATCTTAACTTTGGGGTTGTCTGTGACAAAATTAACAACAAAACAATTTTTTTGACTCTGTGATTATGTATTTGAATAATTTACCCCTTATTGTTTACAAAGGATTTAAGTGAACAAGTTGTAGCCAAGTGCTGGTAACCGTCAGCACTGATGATCATCAGCAGGTGTGCAGACTTCAATAAAAGCAGATGTTTTGGTTGTGTGCTAACACAATGCCAAGAAAGAAAGACATAAGCATTTTTTTTTTCTTCGAAAAGCAACGAAAACTGTTGTAAAATAACTTTCAAACTAGTTACTCAAAATTCTACAATGAGTGAGATTTCTCATAAGTGGAAAAAATTTAAGTATAAATAAAATTAAAAAAAAAGTAGATCTCAGACCCAGAAACCTCACTGAGCCGGTTTAATGTTAGTCCATGAAAGCACATAAAGAAGACTGAACAAACACAGTTTGTTTATAAAAATTGTCAAGAGAAAAAAATAAAATGGAGAGACCACTGACATTTGCAAAACTGAGTTTGAACAAATAGCAGTACTTTTGGAACAATGTTGATGTCAGCTGAGACCAGAGTGCCATGTTTGGTTAAAACCAACACAGTATTTTGACAGAGCCACTGTCAAGCTTGGTGGTAGAGGAATAAAAGAGGTGGCACTATCTTCTGCATATGACTGCATGCATCTGTCCTTTCCAAACTATGAAGTAGAAAGATGTTTTTTCTCTACTCTTAATTGGATGGCATTATAATTTTCCAATTCCAAAATCTGACCTATATGTAGGCCAAAATTCCACATGGAAATCATGTCAAACATAAAGGAAAAAAACAAACAAACAAACTATTGTTTGTTTGTGGTAAACTACATATTTTTTAGACCATGGCATAGATCGCATGGCATGTTTCCTTTTTTGCATCCTTGAATCCTTGGTTGAGACAGTTGACCACAAAGCTCTTGCATAAAATATAGGCGTTAAAGTGTACTTATTGGAAGGTGAAAGACCACTTTCAAGGGATTGTTCTGGCAGATGAGTTACACATTTATGAAGTGGTATTGTTTGCCATCTAGATGTACCGTAGAATTAGATCTCAAGAGGGTTTTTGAATCCAGATGTCTATGCAGTCTGTTACAGCGCTGATGTTGAAGCATCTGTCTAATCTGAAGAACCACTGCTGCTTTAAAGAAGCAGTAGACATTGCAAGAAAAGACCTAGCCAGCTGGCTATTAAAATGGTGAATATAATTTCTAAAGAATTCTAAAACTAGAAATATTATTGTACATCCTAATTGTTGTCTCTTCCGTTTAATGGCGTTGCCATGGTGAATCCCGGTATCAGAGCTCCATTGATAATGGCTTTTTATAGTATAACTCAGTGACAACATACTCGGAGTTGACTGAACCTGCTCTGAACACTGCTTCTGAAACTGGAAACTCCAAGTTTCTGAACTTAGAATTACTTTTTTGACTCTGACTTTGTTAAACCTCCTTTCTTCTATTTTCTTTGCATTTTGTTGTATGTCGTTGTATGTCTTTGTTTTATTCTCTTAAAATTAGAATTAGAATTTCTTAGAAACTAGAAATTGTGTGCATTTTCTTTGAGTGCTAGAAGACGTTTCCTATATACAGAAGGTATATATAGGCCTACATTTTATACTATACATATGGTGCAAGAGATTAAAACAATTCCTCCTAAATAGGAGTCTTTTTCATACTGCATTTTTGCATTATTGCAGTTTGAGGGTTTTTTTTGTGTGTGTGTTCATTTATTACACCTTTTTTTTTTAAATGAAGACACAGAAAAGTCCCTTCAGTGTTCAGTATAGTTACAGCTCTGGAATATGTGCTGTTGTATTTTGTTCTTGTTTCTTTTTATTGTTTCTTATGATGTCATGCACTTTTGAGTTGCCTTGATGCTGACATGTGTAATGCAAATGGACTTCGCTTGCCTTCATTGTGACTGGGAGAGGGATCAGTGCAACCAGTGAACGTGGTGAGGGGTGTATATTCTACACAGGTTCCTGGGCTGCTGTCTGTGCGTTTTTTTTTTTTTTTTTTAATTCCCCCCTTTTTCCGGAGCAGAGCACTCTGATCTGATCAGTACGGCATTTTTACAAAGAGGGCCGCCCTCAAGACTGATGTCGGTAAGTGGCACAAAAATCGCTCCACGTAAAGTGAGAAAGAAGGGAAATAGCGGTGCACCTAATGCATCTTTGATTTGCGATAGCGGAGCTGAAAACGTCGCTGAACGTGTTCCTGTGGTCCACCAGCCCTTTAGCTGGATGTCAACGTGGTGCAGTCTCGATGCTTCAAATCAAGGTCGATGTGAATTGCAGCAGCAGGGTAACAGGATGTTTCCAGCTGGTAAAATCAGCAGAGTGTACGTACAGATAGTACACTGCAGAGTGCACTGTATGTGCAAAAATAACGCACATCAGATTATTTTATAGACATGCAGGCAGATGGGGGTGCAGCGTCCACTCATGGGGAGACACCACAACAAGCAGCCCTGCAGCTGCGGCAAAAAGTTCGGCGTAATGGCTTTATAAGATGCCATCAAAGCACGTCAAGGGCAGGGCAGATAGAAGAAAACTGTACAAGAGAAGCTCAGTATAAATCTATAATTACCCGCATTGTTTTAATTAGCTGTTCAGCACCATGGAGAGGTCATAAGCAGGTCTGCGTTCAGGGATTACAGGTTTTTGCAGGATGATGCCACATTCTCACCTGAATGATGGTTTAAAAACCATTCAATTATGGGTTATTTAACTCTATTCAAAAGCCTAAGATCAAACCGCACAGACTATTTATTTATTTTATTTTTTGCCATAAGCTCATGCTTGACGTTTCCACGAGGGTGTGACATGTTTATCCTGGGCTTGAAGCAAACCACTCCTCATTGTGCTATACCTCCACGCACTCAGAGCTATACCAGAAGAGGGGGCCATCACAATTATAACACGTTTTCGCTGTCTCTTCAAATCAACATCAGAGATTCAAATGGATAGATGAAGCATAGAGACTCCTAAGATCTTGCTTTGAAAATCGGCATTCTTCATAGAAACGTACATATAATGAATATGGATATGTACGTAAGTAAGTAAATAAGTATGTGTTTGTATTTCGTTTTCTTCTTCAACGTCACTGTATTTCTCTCCGTTTTTGATTATGATGACGTGAAAGCCACTCGTGCTCTTTTTTATTGTGGAGGTCAGAGGTAAAATAAATATTCTTTTCTGGATTGAATAAAACCTTTCAAAAACTGAACTTGGAAAAACACAGACTGTAATAGCAGGTAGAAATTTTTGACAACTGATCACTGATTTCCTTGTTTCCTGTTTTCCGTTCTGTGCATTTCAAAACTTTAATCAGTGAATAAGTTAATAATTATGCATGCATAATGGGTCCTAAACTTAACTAAAGTTAAACCACAATGTATAGTTTGTTTATGTTCAGAAACTACTTTAAAAAAAATCTTGAAGTTCTCTACTATTTTGGGCTGGGCAAATGACTTCAAATCAATATCACAGTTTTTATTATTATTTTTTTTAACCCCAGTTACAGTTGTTTAGCAATTTATCTCTGTTTTGTTTTAATTTTTTTGCCTTCACATATCAATGACATGGTTTGAGTTGCAAAAATATCCGAGTTGCAACTTTTGCAATTGTAAAAACTTTCTAATGAAAGGGTCAATTCTTTAAGATTTTTAAAATAAGTGAAATGAAGTACATACAGATGAACTATTTATGGACATTTATTGAATATTTTAAACAATAGAAACAATTGAAATAATTGACATAGGTAAAAATTGCATTGTTATATGTTCTGAATGAGAGTTTTTGATTAATTCTTTATTGACTATCCAGTCCAACTAGATAGATAGACAGACAGACAGACAGACAGATAAAATTTTATTAATCCCCAAAGGGAAATTCAAAGTTCAAAATTCAAACTACCATCAATGTCTAATATAACTTTCTGTATAGTGATAATACTGATATTTTTAGTACACTGGTATTGAAAAAAATATTCAGGAATTGCAATAGAAAACAAAGTATCAATATATGGACCAATATTGCCATTTCATGCTACCAAGCCCTATCTCTCTAGATAGATAGATTTTTGTTTCATAAGAATGGTGCATTATTTAGGTTTAAGTTTCCTCTGAAGACATACTTTAAGTCCTGAGTTATAAATGTGACAGTCACGTTGAGCAGTTTATTATATTTCCATGGCATGAGTTCTTTGGGGGAATCATTTAAGTAGAAATGAAATAAGAATAATCTAACAGAAAAGGCATCATGGGGTATTGGCCTAAGCCACGCAGATCAGTTTTTACTGCAGGTTTCCTGGTCTGCAGGACATCAAGTCAAATTACAACCAACCAAGATGATAGATAACAAACAAGATCAAGGACAAAAGTACTGAGATGGTGCATGTGGGTGCAATTTTGTGTAGTAGTACAAGATGGGTCTATTCTATTGCTTCCTATAAAATAGCAGGCTTCTATCTCTTCTTAAATTATTTTTTTCACCCTTATTTCTTGAAATGTAAAAGGAGATGTCTTCCCAATTATGATATGGAAATGCAGGTTAGAATTCTTGAATTATATGATATTTAAACGTAGTACTGTGTCATATGCTTGAAGGATGCTTATGGATATATCCTTGGGAAATGAACAAGGAAAAAAAGCAGTTTATTTTAGCTTTTATGCTCATGTCTACTGTATGTTAGATGTGGTGATAATGACATGTATCTATATTATAAAACACACCACTAATGTTCTGATGAAAATATCAACGTCGTATGTGCAGATGCTGGAATGCTCTAGTGTAAATATCCATCTCTGTTTACAGGGTTTAGGGTAGGGACTTTATGGGGCCAACTATGGCTCATAGAAAAAGTCTGGGAACTACTACCAAAGTACTGGCTCCCAGCTCTTCATCGTGCCCAGGTGCAACACGTGCAAAACTGAGCCAAAAAGAACAGCAAGGCTTGGTACGGGAGGCCACTCAGCAACCATCTTGTTCTATGAAGGATGACAATAAGGACCAGCTGACTCCGCCTGTTTCTGCAAAGCACGCTTACGTGAGTTGTGATCCAAACCCAGAGGACATGGAGGACACATGCTCTGAGTACGACAATGTGGGCTCTGATGTTGAGCAGGACTATGATGAGGTGCTGCACTTGAACAGAGATGGTGTTGTTGACATGAGATATTACAAACATTACTGTCCTGAGGATGAGAAGCATACAGTATGTGAGAATAATAATGAGGACACTGCTGCTGCTGCTGCTGCTGTTGAGGCTGCTGCTGCTGGCCACATCACCCAGAGACCGTGTCGAGGCACAGAAAAAAGTGAGGGACCACAGTCAGACACTAAGCAGAATAAGACTGGCCATCGCTTTAGACCACATTGTGTCATGATAGCAAGGGAGGAAGTAGAGGAGGGAGTTATTAAGAGCCAGGGGGACAGATTCTTCTTCAGTGATGGAGATGAGTTGGAGGAGGTGCTAGATGGGGTCCGATTTATCGAGGATTTAGAGGATACAGAGAATCATGTTCAAAGGCAGACAAGCTTTTGTCAGGACAATGAGAATGACAGAATTAGAAAGGGAAGAAGTGAAAGAGAAAGAGATGAGGGCCCTCGAGTCACAAGAAAACACAATATTCCAGAAGCCAGTAGGAAGTATGAGCCATCCCATATGGTTTCAAAGGAGAAGGGCCGGCAGTGTAAAGGACAAGCAAAGAGGGCAACAGGAGAGGATGCTGAACAAATTCTTCCTGTGATGAAAGGATGCGTGACCGAGCAGCGTCCAAAGGCTTCATCCAAGGACTGCAAAAAGTCTGCAGTGAAGTCCAAGGCGAGAGCTGGCTCCAGTAAGCAGCACCCTCCTCCACCACCATGTCAATCTCATGTGCAGTCGACTACTGACATCCAGCAGGCCCAGCCTCATAAAGAGACTCTTCCTGTTACCAGACCTAGTCCCTCAACTGCTTGCAGGCATGAGAGCGAACCCAGGGTGATCAAAACACCACTGGGTCCTCACCACACCCCTGAACAAGAAGGGGAGATTCCCGAGAAGAGGCAGGAGGATTCAGAGAAACCTGAGCAGGTACAAATGCAAATAGCACCACCTACTTTAACTTGTGATTGTTGTTGTCTGTGCTCGTGATATTATAATTACACCCTTTACCAGAAACAGACTCTATTTTTACATCTTCTTGGGTTATTTTCTGAAAAAGGTATTTAAAATAAAAGTTACTCAAGATCAAGTTGGTGTTTGTGCTCAGCAAGGTGAGAAGCCAAGCACAGCTGTACTCCCCGAGGAGGTGCCAGAGCAGCAAAGGAGGCCTCAGTGTCCAGAGCTGGTTGCTGAAGAGGAAAACAGCACCCCCAAGGTGAAAATTTGTTTTATCACTATATAGACGAGGTTTAACAGCTTTTATTATTTTACAAAAGACAACCTCAAATCTGGAAAAGTTTTGACCACAAAAGAAATACAAAAAAAAAGAAGAAGTGATACTTACAATTACTAATAGACATGTATTTCTTTCCAGACATGCAACCACGACGTCGTTCAGTTTTTTTTGTCATAAATTTCAATTTTCATTTCTTTTGTTTTTGCATTTCACATCTGAAACAAATTCCCCCAAATTTGGATAACCTTTGTGACTCTGTAGCGTTTCCAGACCTCTCTCAGTGACTTAAAATCTGTTCTGGTAAGGAGAATACCAAGTGATGAAGCTTTCATTGTTCATTTTGTCCCATTCCTCAAAACGTGTAGAAATATGGGGTAGTTGTTTCAAAATCCTCTGCGCATTCTGTACTGGTGTTAGGTCAGGACTAACAGGAGGGTCAGCTGACACCACCTCTGGACAAGGTTTAAGTAAAGTCTTTGTCTTAGCTTAGCAAAGTTTTAAATGATATTTTTGAATGTTACTTTATGCTGTAGTGTTTAACATAGGTTTCCTAAAGTAATATCTTGTCCATGTGGTTATAGCTGCTACTGATGACTGTTTTGATGCAGCACCATGTGAGGGATCAAAGATCACAAGGTGTCCATTTAAGGCATGATCCTGTGCCTTTTACACTTTGCAATTCCTCAAGATTCCTTCAATCATTTAATGACACAATGCACTATAGAGGGAAAAGTATGCAATTCCCTTCCAGCGTTTCATTGTTTTTTTAAAAAAATCAATAATTGTCTCACACATTTATTGACTTTGCTTCTCCAAGATTGAGATTTTTGTGGACAGTGCTTTTGTATTACCAGTTTGAGGATGCATCTTTCTTTCTTTCTTTTTTTTTCTTTTTTCTTAAGCTCGTTTTCTAGCACTAAATGCGTTAAAGACTCAATACAATGACCAAAATGTAAGAAATACTGCATGATTCTTATATTTTTCTTTACTGGATGAAACTTTCTGATCTGGGGTAGATACATATATTTCACTGTATTTATAATATAGACCACCATACAGTTTCATAATGTTTCCTATTATAATTAATACGGTTTCTCATACAATCTGACCTTTGATGTTTTTTTTTTCCATGAAGTGTTTTAGCTTGTGTAATGTTGTTAACTTATGTGACAGAAAACCCAGGAAGCGGCTACCTTCCCAAGCTTTGAGGATGGTAAATATCTCACAACATTCTTGAGTTGAGTAGATTTCATGTATCTCCTGGCACATGGAAGGGCTTGTTTTTCTGTAAGTCCCAGGTCCCTGTGAGCCAGAAGATCTCATTGATGGGATCATATTTGCTGCTAACTACCTTGGCTGCACTCAAGTGCTGTCTGATAAAAATCCATCCAAGTCTGTCCGCATGTCACAAGCCCATGAAGCCATCAGTCAAATCAAGGTAAGCGGTTGACATTCAGTGATTTTGGTTATAAATTCTTTTAAATAGGCCAATTTTCTGCTTTTATAGGCTCATTTGCAGATCATGTCCAGAACTGATTAGATTATCTGGGATTTTAAAGTCAAATAAGCAAGCATAATATTTCAGATGTACGCTTGCAGTTTTAAGAAATCTGCTTTGGCAGAGCAAAATATATTATGTACTTAAAAGGAATATTTGACTTATACATGTGTGTGTCAGCAGACTTGTTTGTACAGATTAACTGCACAGTGAACTCATTTCTCACCACACAGTGGTGCTCTTGGATTCCTTTTTAGCTCACAATAATAAGGAGCAGAAGAGTAGATGTTTTGCATTTAGAGCACCACACATACAGCAGAAAGCAGCGCACCTGATTTCTTTTTTTCTTGTTTCTTCCCAAGAGCCAAGATGAAGACTCTCAAATGATGACTGAAGTGGACTTGTTCATCTCTACTAAAGCTGTCAAAGTGCTGAATGCCGACACACAGGTAGAAACCCTTTAAGCCTTGTGAGGTCATACAGCCTCCTGGCTGTGTTTATTTCCCGCTTGGTGTTATGACTGCTTTTGTTTCTGCCGTCTTTAGGAGACAATGATGGACAGTGCTTTGCAGACCATCTCCTACATCGCTGACATTGGCAGCATTGTGGTTCTGATGGCTCGGAGGCGCATATCTCAGGCCTCCTCAGAAGATTTCTCTGAACCATCTGACTCCGCCAGTGAAGGGAAGAGTCAGTACAGGATGATTTGCTATGTTTTTGAGTCAGAGGATGTAAGTGTCCTGCTGCACTGCATCTGTACTGAATATTGGTTTTGTTTAAGATAATTCTTCTGTGCTCACTCAAACCACTGTCATCTTTGTCACGTCCTTGCTGTCTGTACCAACCAGAATAACCTTTATGCTGAGTAGTTTTCCCCAAACGCTCCCCTTCCCATAGGCACAGCTGATTGCACAGTCCATTGGTCAGGCTTTTAGTGTGGCCTACAGAGAATTCCTGCGAGCCAACGGTATCAACCCGACCGACTTGAGCCACAAACAATACAGTGACATCATCAACTCCCAGGAAATGTACCATGATGACCTTGTCCATTTCTCTAACTCAGACAACTGTAAAGAGGTGAGACTATTTTTTTTTTTTTACGTTCAGAACTTGTGGATGGATTCGCCTCAGAAATGACTGGAACAGAATCTTCCAAGTGTTCAAACTTTGCCTAAAAGGGGTTCAAAGCATCTTCTTTTGTTTTCATCTGCATTCCAGCTGTACGTGGAGAAACAGAAAGGGGAGATCCTCGGGGTGGTCATAGTGGAGTCCGGCTGGGGCTCCATTCTACCAACTGTCATCCTGGCCGGTATGCTGAACAGCGGGCCTGCAGCTCGCTCCGGAAAACTCAGTGTGGGGGATCAGATTATGTCAATTAACGACACAAGTCTGGTGGGGCTGCCACTGGCCACCTGTCAGAGCATCATTAAGGTAAGGAGCACATCCGGCAGCTCCAGTTGGTGTTTGAACAGAACAACATGTGTGAATCAGAGGTTTTCTAGTCATCGAAATGAAAGACTGTAAAGTAGTCACGGATATGAATTTCAATCCAAACTTTTTAAGGGAGCTTATGGACCAAGCTGATAAAATGGATCAATGTAAATTAACCATAAAACTCTAACATCCTAAGTGAAGTATTACACATAATTATGCAGTTACTTGGGATTTAAAAAAAAAACAAAAAAACAACAACATTAAAATATTTCCAGCAACATGCTTGTTTCAAACACATGTGTAGCCCTCAGTTCCAAACCCACTGGTTTCACCCTTAATGCACAACTAATTCTCATCATTTTTTTTCATTGTTTGTTCTGGTCTTTTGACATTTGAACTTATTCTTTGTCGTTACCACAGTAAGGATGTACTTTTTTACTCATTGCAGGGTTTGAAAAACCAGGTGAAGATAAAGCTGAGTATCGTGAGCTGCCCTCCTGTCACCACCGTCCTCATCAAGAGGCCAGACCTCAAGTTTCAGCTGGGCTTCAGTGTTCAGAACGGCATTGTGAGTAAGCCCAAGTCGAGGTTCAAGGATGGCACTTTCTGCGTGTTAAATATTATATAACATATCTGGCATGTTTTGGGCTCCCTCAGATATGTAGTTTGATGCGAGGGGGCATCGCTGAGCGAGGCGGCGTTCGTGTCGGACACAGAATCATTGAAATAAACGGTCAGAGTGTTGTTGCCATGGCACACGAGAAGATTGTTCAAACCCTGTCTCTCTCCGTGGGTGAGGTAAGAACCCGTCATGACATAAGATGGCAATTTTCACAGATAATTGCGCCACACACACCGATGTGCACTACAGACCTTTCAGAGATACTTACAGACTGAGTCTGGTTCAAAGCCAAAAAACAAAGATCTATAAAGTACTGTAGTGTACATATAATAATAAAAATAATAATACATATAATCACAAAAATTTATTTAGTCCACGTAAAAAAAAAGAAGCTTAATTTGTATTTCTAAATATTTATTCAAGAGCTGATTAAAAACAAGGAAATTATTAAGAAATATAACTAAATGTAATAACTGTAATTCCAGTTGCAGTGCATCATTAACTACTGGAAACAAATTTATTTCCTTAAGTGCAAATCTAAAATTCAAAGTGCTTATCCTTCTCTACACCAGTAGATGATGTGGTATTTTAAATTCCCCATTTGACATCATGATTAAATTAATATGCCTTTTTTTTTTTTTGCCAAAAGTTGAATTAAGAATATTTATTGCAAATCTTATGTCCAAAGTCCATATCATTAAAGGAAAGATAGATGCATCTCCCCCTAGCGTTTCTAACTGGTATTACAGTATAAAGTTGCCATTGGCTCAAATCCCAGACTGTTATTTTCCAGTCAACACCCAACAAAGAACAACACACACAAAATGATCAACACTAAGTAAGAGATCAGAAAACAAGATCATTTTCACATTCTGGTAATAGATTTTTAGGAATATAAGAATATATTATTTCTACATATAGTCAAATTGTCTTATATTAAGCAGAAAATATAAATAAATATCTGCCAATGGCGTAAGAAAAAAATGAGATATAAAATTTAAAAATAAGACAATCTTCTTAAAACAAGGCTCTAAAAAAATTCTTAGAAATCAGTTTTTGCTGTGTAGTTGTGAACATGAAAATACTTGACGTTTGCATGTCATTGTTGCAGATTTCCCTGGTTCTGTTTTATTATTTATAAAGAGTAATGTCTTAGACTGAGTATTTTTGTCATGCAAACAAGTTCTGTGTGACTACAGGCAAGTAACTATGACAAGCAACAGCCGAAAGCAAGTCAAAGAGGTGCGGGAATAGAAACAAAGCACTTGTAGGCTGAGTTTACTAATTTATCAAACGCAAACACAAATTATTGTGAGTTGGTGTCATGCTACAAAGTAAATGAAACAGTCTGAAAATATGTTGTGATGTTTGCATGCCGATCTCCTTCTAATGTTGTGCTCCTTTCACATTAAAAGAAAAAAAACAAACAGCTTTCGTCTTTGATGGAAAAGGGCTTTTATCATTATTTAGTCTAACATTGCTTGACAGTGCAGGAATCATAGTCATTTATCCTCTCAATAGACTGAAAACATAACACAGACCGTGCTGTACCTGGGACTAAGTGCGTGTGTACCACCAAAATAAGTTAAAAACACATTTACCACCTGAGGCTCCACTGATAGACTGTAAATCTGGTAAAGGCCCCATCCTACATTTATAAACACAAAAGACCAAATTTGCCTTCTAATAGAGCAGGAGGCCCATTTCTGTATCGATCCCACTGTGATTAGCTGAATCTTAAAGTCCAGTAAAGTATAAAAATACATTTCTGAAGAATTTACACTTTTTTGTTTTGAAGTTGTGGTCCATGACAGCCTGTCAGAAGCTGAGTGCCTCTCTGCCCTCTTTTGGTGATCTGCACCGCCGTCCCTTTCAGCAGTATGTGGAACTGAATATTATCTGAATAACATAATCTAAAGTAGCAGCAGAAGTAAAGGGCATGATTCAAAATCTTTATTATCATTATTTGCATTGCAGTGTTGCGTTTGTTGTCTGACAGCCTTGTGCTGAAGACAACACATGTATTTACAGGTAACTCAGATGACCTCTCTCAGTAGTTCAATCAGCTTCTTTCATTTTTGGACAACTTTCTGTTGTCATGGTTACTCACTGTAAAATCAGAAACCCATTAAGCAGAATAAATTTAAAAGCATAGGTAGAAAAATTCTTCAAAAGATCGGTACAAAGTCTCAAGAAGATACAAAGAAACTATCTCACCAGAGCCACAGCAAGAGGCTGCCACTTGAGCATGGCTGAGAATTTCAAAGTAAGAAAGTACTTGCAAGAGCACTGAGGGATTGCCGTGCTGCTGCTGGCAGCAGAAAAAGAAAAAACAAGTTGGTATGTTTTTGTGGGTGTACCCACATTTAAGAAAAACACATTTCACATTCTATGCACTTTAAACCCCTGTTTAAACAAAAAAAAAGGTAGTTTTATGAATTTAAGGTGGTTTTTCTTACAATGGAACTTATTCAGACTCACAATATCTGGATTCCTGCTGTGGTTTCACACAGATGCAGCTGAGAGTGGAACTAATCCAATATAAGTCTTGACAGAAATTTTTTTTATCAGCTAACATCCTCTGATTTTGTTTTTGCGATAATAACGGATCACTTATAAGTCTCCTGCAGAATGTTCCTGCTCCTCTTAACTTTGCCTCCCCACCAGATCAATATGAAGACGATGCCTGCTGTGATGTTCAGACTGCTGACAGGACAGGAGACTCCTGTCTACATATAGAGGCCCTGCACGGATCAGCCTGCTGCAGTCCTACCATCCGGCTGCTCGGAGATGGTAGACTGGCGGCTCAGTGGGATTAGGAGAGTTTATTTTTCTATTATTTTATTTTTGGCGTCTGGTTGCGAAGCTGTAAAGAACACCTGGTTCTCATTTTCAGGTTTTATCTTGAATTACATTGTCATAATGGCCTTATAATGTGAATACTGTGTGTAGTACTGTACGTGAGTTTATGGTGTTGAAGAGAAGTAGCTTTATGGTCATGATTATTTTCTTATGAAGAGATAAATTAGAACATTTATTTTTTATTTAGTCATTTTTATAATGTGTATGGGATTTAAAAATGTACTTTTACTGTAAATACTTTGGATTACTCAAGGAACTGGTGGAAAGGCCATATTACTCGTTCAGAATACAGTATGCATGTGATTATGAAGATGAGTGGCAAGGGGCTCCTTCTCAAGCTGACGTTATTAATCTATTATAATAAGTATTAAAAGACAACAAAAATATGCTGTATTAAGGCACTAAACTCTGTGTACTACGGTGATGCTGAAGGCCAAAGACACACCTAAATATTCAAAGACACACAGTATGGGTGATCATTACCTTTACCAGAGTGCAAAAGAATGTATCAATATACACATTAATGGATGAATGTAATGATAAAACACACTGAAAATACAATTTCGCTGCTGAACTCAAGTTTGTTCTCATTTTATTGAGATGTTTCTGCAATAAAAGATGCTGAAAATGCAAGACAAATGAAGCACATTTGGCTGAATGAGAGAATTTCAACTCATGCGAGGCAGTTTAATCTCAATCATCCTGCTAATTGTTTTTGTTTTTCAACATTTGCTTGAAAGTTGGAAGGAGCGAAAGAAACTCAACCAACAAGTTTTCTCAGAAACTACATGAATCATAGTATGTTGGTACAAGAACAAACATGATGTCAATAAATTCTGATGACATGATCCAACAATATTATATTTTTTTCCTTTTACATCATTCAAAATGGAGTTGAAAAATGACAAACCTATAAATATTAATCTTCAGTGCATAAACACACAGACACAGACACATTGTATGGATCCCATAAAAGTTAATATTTTACAACTACTTCACCCTAATAAGGAACTTCACAAATTCAAATACATATGTACATATTTACAGTAAACAAAAATATCTTTAATATCTTTAACTGTGAAAGCTCCTTGAGGGAAATCTTGACTGCTTCATATATGACCCTGAAAAACAGATTAAAAAAAAAGTCCCAGTTAGTGAGTTGCAAATATGTATTTTTTATTTTATGGCCATAAAAAACTTTTTCACGGGGTCCGTGGCGTATCGGCTAAAGACCTGACTGGCAACCAGAGGGTCACTGACTCAATCCCCGGCCGGTACCGATGATGTGGGCGGGGGGAGTGCCTGAACAAGTGCCTCCCCACGTCCACATCCGTGGATGAGGTGCCCCTGAGCAAGGCACCCAAAACCCCCACATGCTCCCCTGGTGCTGCACTTCGGCAGCCCACCGCTCTGGGTCCAGCAGCCCAGATGGGTTAAATGCGGAAAATTTCCCCACGGGGATTAACAATAGCATAAATATATATTTAAAAAAAGTGCAGCATTCAGGATTAGAGATTCTTTATGTGTGACCACAAAAGAATCAAAGCCACTATATGTATCAATACCACTTCTGATCACATGGGGGCACCATACAAGAAAGTTGATAGCCATTACTCAATATGGGTACTTTCGTCTGTCTTTGCATTCCTGTAAATACTTAATCAGACGCAGTCGAAATGCTGATCCAGTTCAAAGTATGCATCTAGAAAAGTGGCCAAAATCCTTGGATATGTTCTCGTACCACTTGTTTTATCTAAGACACATCGAGTGGAGATTTTAAGTTATAGTGGCGGAGAAAGGAGTGTAAGAGAAAGTTATAACTGTTTTGGGAAACGTGGAATACAGTTTTAAAATCTTTTCATGTGAAAATATTATTCTTATTTCAAATTTGCGGTTATCAAAAAAGAGCCTATTTAAAAGAATTTTGGATTTTTTTTTCTGACGATCAGGTAACTGCAATCAACTTACTGCTGTAACATTTGATGGTGAAATTGTCGCTCCCACAAGGAAAACAGAATTCAGGTAACCCTCCTCATAAGGAGCATCGTCCTCTTCACAGCTGTCGACACCAACACTGAAAGCTGCGTTCATCTTGGCCGGCATCAGGTAGTTTAACATCACCACAGCAGTCCCAATGATGATACATAAAATGCCTGAAAAATCATCTCATTTAGTAAAACTCACTCCTCTCCATGAGGATTCAGACGGCATTTTTGTTTCCAAAAAGAATATGCAGCTTCATGAGTTTACCTGTAGCCAGAGCCACCCAGAACGAATGGCTGTATTCTGTCACAAAGTTTGAGTTTGTTCCTATGGAGAAAACACACTGAGGCACAGTCATGATGGTGGAGAAGGAGGCCATGGAGAAGAAAATGAAGAGCGCAGTCACCATCATCATGTACCCGGCGTACAGAATCACCGGCATGGAGAAGAGGATGTTGGCGAGCATCCAACAACAAAATGCTGTCCTGTGGAACAATATAGCAAAGCTGTTTCAGTTTCTGCTTGTATAAACAGCTTCAGCTGGATGTGACAAGTTATTATTTAGCTAAATCAAATTAGGTATTGTTTAATCACCAGAGAGTTGCAGAAGCATATCGTCCGGAATATCTGTACTGAAAGATGAGGCCACACGGGCTGCTCAGAGTGAATTTTTCAATAATGTACAGGATGGGGTTGGGTAAACCTTTCTCCAGAGCTTCTTTGTACTCCTCTTCAATTGTATCATGCCAGCTGAACATCTCATTGTAGTTAATGGTCTCATTGAACTGCACAACAGGATTCCCTGATAGTGAAAAAGAAGGGGGTGAAATATGTAAATGCCTTTTGTTCATATGCTAAAAGTATCTGAAATATTCAGATACTTTTAGCGTAAGTTGCTCAATCCATCCGAGCTGTCAACACATTAGATTGACACATGAGCAGCAACAGTGATTCACCTCTTAACGTCACGTTAATGCCGTACAGCCCAACGTGCAGGCCGACCTCAGCATTAATCACTGCATTGCTGAAAGACTTGTAAGTGGAAATTGTGGTCATTCTGGCCTCAGCCCAGTTGTTGGTGAAGTTGAGAGCTTAACAAAAAAGGGCACAAAGGGAAAAATAATAGCAAGGAAAGGGAAATCTGTGATTGAATCCATGGTTTTGATAGGAGGACAAAACTCACCTACTATAACCACACCTATGAACAAGCTGGTAATTATCCTGAACATCCAGAACAGCCGCTGATAGAAAACAAAAATGTGGAATCGAAATGATTTCAGGTGCATTGAATTAAAATGGCGAGGACACATGAATATAAGGATTTATATTCAATTATCACCCCAATAACACAGAGGGGGGAGGCTGTTTGCTTTGCTTCAGAGGTTATCTGATGGGTTGAACTCACCGACTTCCCTCGTATTCCTGGCAGAATGAGGAGAAGACTGACCGCGAGCACCAAGAAGACCAGAATAATGGTTAGCAAGCGGCCACTGAAGATGAAGGAAATCCTTTGTAGGGGGTAGAATGGGTAAATGTCGTTGTAGAAAGTCATCTTAGCCTGTGATCTAATGATACCGCTGAGACCAGGCAACGTAACAGAGAAAGTAGTGTTAGTGGTTGGGCTCTTAGTTTCCTCCACCTGCTGAGATAGCAGCTCTTGTTGCTTACAGCTGTTAAGAGATACTACCACCATGTAACACGGTCCATGTTTAACATGTGTATGTCTTACTTACGTAATAGCTCTGTGTGTCTTTACTACTAAATAAATAAATAAATAAATACGTTCTTTAAAGAAAACAAACTCTTAGGTCATTTCTCCTACTTTCAGTCAGTAAACAACTACTACTGACATAGTTATTTCCAATTTGTAATGTAGCCTGTATTCCAGCTTGAATTGCAAAGTGTTAAAGCCAATTTAATTTAGGTGAGGAACCAGAAAATATAAGACATACCTTACCTCAGAAATCACGGAGGAAGGGCTGAAGAAGAGCTGTGTGAAGACTGCTGAGGGAACATATGCTTCTTTTATACCAGTGCAACCCCCCACCCCACCTCCTGCCCATGTCACAGAGGAGGAGCAGGACCAGACAATAGCTGGAATGCTGTGGAAAAGAGGTGTGATCCATACATGCCATTCCCATTTGGACAACAGGTCACATAAAGTTTTTGATAGGCTGAGGAACACATCTTGGCTTAATTCTGCAACTGCACCTGCATTCATCTGCTCAGCATCTCTGCCTCTGCACTTGGTGAGACTCAATATTTGCTTTCCTTTAATTAAATAAAATTAGATTATGGGAGAATGTCATATATATAGGCTACATATAGGCCTATATGTATATATATATATATGTGTGTGTGTGTGTGTGCGTACACACACTTCTGTTCTGTCCTTTTTTAGAGATAGGTACCCTCGCATCAATGGATTTGCGTAAATGGATTTGGAGTGTGTGTTCAGTGGTTGGTTTTGTGCTCTCAGTCAGTCAACGTAAGTAAAAAGAAGAAACATTTCATTCAGAGTTAATTAATTAATTAATTTAAGTAAGCCAACTGTTTACTTCCCACGTGTTTGAGCAGTCTCGCTGTGTGAAATAACCTGGGAGGTCCCTCGCTTTGACGGCTGGTACAACAGTCTGGGATGTCCCAGCCGCGGTGCTGCAGGTAGGTGGAGGAGCAGGACGGTTTGGCCGCTAGAACACCTGGTCACCGCTGGCGCTGATGCTTTGATGTTGCCGCAGGGTCTCATCTCGTGCGCCTCGTGCCCGCGCATTACCTGGACGGAGTCTACCAGCCTGTCCACGAGCCGTGGCAGCCAAACCCACGCAGTCTGAGTCGACTGCTGGCTGAAGGGCCCTCCGGTCTACCCTCCACCCGCAACCAGACCGTGCTGTCTCTGTTCTTTGGTAAATATGTGTTTTGTTTTGTTTTTTGACCCCCATCACTAAGGTGGCATATCAGTGGCATGTAAGAAAAACTGTCACTAACAAGCCTTCCACCAAGACTTTTCAACGTCTTGCTATTATATTTTACACTCATTTATGAAATGTTGTTGCTACACTATATTTAAAGGAGACATACTGTATTGTGAAAGATTTTTCTCCTGCTTAAGACCATTTATTTGGGTGTTTGAAGTCAATAGGGATTTTAAAAAAATAGGGAGATTGCCTGAAAACTTTCATAAAACTAAGCTGTTATAGATCTATGGAGTACTGTGACATCACAGACCAAAAACAGAGTCGAATAATCCTGCTGCCACCAGTAGGTCTAGCATTTTTCTAAATATTGAATGCGTTTGTCCAAACATTTTTCACACGGTCTGCTTTTTTGGTAAGGTGTATACACACCCAACTCACAAAAGGTTAGAGATATTTGACTTTTAGTTGACAATATTGGAAAATGTAAAAAGCTCATGCTTCATTAAACCACAAACGCAGGGCATTTAAGTATGAGCATGCAGTGGTAATTCCTCCATCTAATACAATTTATTTGAAACAAAAACTAGTGACAGTGGTGGGTAAAAAAATAAATAAAATCAGGGCAATGTTCACAGTAAAGTGGCAGTCAGCATGGGATGTTGCCAAAGGACGTCCACTTCTATCTCTCTCTGTAACTGTTCCAGTCTTAGGGGTCGATTCATGGATCAGACCCTTGTGATTTTTTCAGTTAAACACCGAACAGTTTGACATTTGCATATGAAAGTAGAGAAAGTCAAATTAAGATCGACTGTAAAGGTTATAGTCCATTTTAGATGCAGTTTGAAGTTTGATCCAAAAGCCAAATAGCCCTGACTTTTTGTGAATATTGTACACATTTAAAGAAAACCTTTAGGCTGCCAACAAAGAAGTGCTTAGCGTCTGACTCTTCCCCCAAAACCAACTGCTGTTAACAACGCTTCAAGGCTGTGATTGAAAAGGGGGTTTTTGTACAGTTTCTACTGTCTCTGTGGTGTGTGCGACTAAAGCGTGTCACAAACATTTCATTAAGACCTCATTAATTATCTCATCTAAATAAAAGCTCAAAATATGAGTCTTTTAATGTAATTTCATTTAGAAAAAAAATACATGATTTAAAAATTTACTATTGCTGAACTGTTTAATTACATGTTAATGACTTGTAATAGGTTAGCACCAAAGCTTGTGTTATTTTGATATATATATTGTTGCTGCTTTACCATAAATGTCTTCATATAATGATTATATGATGAGGGAACTAAATACTTTAATCATAATTTTGCTGAAACCTTTCAGGCTATCATCTTACTTTTGAAATTTTTGACTCAAGAACTTCTGGTTGTCCACCTGAGTTCATGAACATTCAAGTCCCAAAAGGCGACCCTGTCTTTGACCCCACTGCCACTGGAAAAGTCTTTCTGCCCTTCCAGAGAGGACCATGGGATAAAGAGTCCGGGCAGAGTCCCAGCAACCCTCGTACACAGGTGCTGATTATTGATTCCTGTCAACGTTCATTGCATCTCAAGTCCTACTGCTGTTTTCAGAGAAAAGCTGTGAACGTGAACTTGACTTGTAAACCAGAGCTGCTCAGGCAGTTTGGAACGCCAGCGTACATTGAGTTAAAAACAATATTCATCTCCCTGAAGACAAATCATTTGAGAGACACTGTGTTATTCATGCAGGTCAATTCGGTGACAGCATGGATAGATGGCAGCTCCATCTATGGTCCCTCCTCTTCTTGGTCTGACTCCCTGAGAAGCTTCTCCGGAGGGCTTCTGCTTTCAGGATCTGAGTGGAACATGCCAAAGCAGGGTGGGGGGCGCAATTTCATGTGGAGTGCTGCTGATCCCTCTACCCAAGAACACGGACCACAGGGACTGTATGGTGAGACCTTGAACCCTTCAGACAGTCACAGCTCAATACCACTCGACTTATAAATCTGCCAGAGGGACAAGAAAGCAATAGAACTGACGTCTGCTGTTATTTAAAGGAAGATTTATTAAAAGCTAGATTTGATGGAGCGGGCGACATCCACCTTAAACTGTTTTAGTGTCACTTCTTGAATTCGTATTTACTGATTTTGCACAAAACAATGAAGTTCAGAAACATTAACCATTAAACATGACAAAAAACATATTTGTAATCAGAGCTCAGAATATATGAATATGCAACATATCTTTTAATAAAACTGATATTCCAATATACTATATCCCATGTCAACAAAAGACAACACACAATAGAAACCAACTGATCAATGTAACGACTCATCTTTTTTCCACTGGATGTGGCAATATCCTCTCTGCTCATACTGCTGAGTGCAAACAGGAACAAATATTTTTTGCAGATATTATTTCACTCTAGATCAGAGAGGAGCAGTCAGAAGCTGAGTCAAAAGAGGCCCAGCTTGACGTGGTTAACTCTTTAATTATTGTTTCAATTACATGTCACACTGACCACAGTAAATCCCTCTTTCTATAGCAGAAGAAATACCATGCATGTGTCACAAAACCAGTGTTTTGTCTTGTGTTGTTAAAGGTGTGTCGTTATTATCCAGGGTGGAGACGGAGGATCTTCTTCTGTTGTCCAAGCTCTGTTTGTTACATTTGTAGAAACAAACAGGAACATTAGCTTTCATTTACAGTTTTGTTTTGTTTTTTGTTTTTTTTACACAATACAGATGAAGTGTTGGATATTTGAAAATAATATGCCATGTTTTATTGCTTTAACATCTGATCAGTTGGTTTCTATTGTGTGGTGATTATAGTGATGTTATTCCGCTTGATAAGATAACAGGATATGTTTTCTTATCTGTGCCATCCATCCCCTGTGTGTAGAATTGGGAAATGCCTGGGCCAATGAGAATGTGTTCACAGCAGCAGAGGGGATTATTTGGTTTCGCTACCACAATTATGTTGCCTCCAGATTGCATGAGGAACACCCAGAGTGGTCAGACGAGAGACTCTTTCAAAATGCAAGGAAGCACGTTGTGGCTACATTCCAGGTAGAGGGAAAAGTATCTGTCTAATCCTCTTGCTACACAGATGCCGATTTAATTTGCACTTTGGAAAATCGGGAGGTTGCATCATTGACAGCTGGTCGTTAAGGGCCAATGCGTCATCTCTCACTCACTTTGCACTCACATTAATTGTTTTTTACTCGAAGTAATTGCCAACAACTTCTTGAAGACGTAATATTTGTGTTCATTTCAGTTTATTCGCCTTTTAAAGGTCCCATAAAGTTTAAATCCAGTTTTACCTCAGCATAGTTAGATAATGATAGTTTGGCAGGTCAAATAGATATGCAGTGAACCTCAAATCCTATTGTCACCTCCTTCATATGTAAATTTCACAACTTGAATATTCAGCTGAAACACTGAAACACCAATCTGAAAACCTGCAAAATTTTTTGTAACACTTTACACAAACTCGTTTGGATGCTTCTCCAACATTAACAAAGACCAGCCCACTTTCTGCTGTTCTAAACCACTGTCAGAGGCTCAGTTAACTTGTTGGACAAGAAGAGGGAAAATCAGTTTGTCTTAAAGACGAAGCATGTATTTTTTACCACTCTGGACTGGAGAGTTTCTAGATGATGTCACTGAGCAGCTAACACTCAAACGAGGAGCTATAAAACTGTGACATATAAGCTCCAGCCCATAAACACCAATATTTTTTCAGTTAGTGCACACTCAGACAATATCCAGACTAACAGAGCAAAATTTAAAAAAAGAAAGAAAGACCTAATTAAGACCGATTATCGCGGAGATAAAACGTTGCCCTCGTTTCTGTCAGGCATTCTTACTCACCTTCTGCACCTAAAAGTATCACCATCCCCACAGAAGACGTAGCAGTTGCTGGTGAAGTTGAAGTTCTTTTCTGCAGCTTCCAGGACTGATTTTAAAGCTCTGCATCTCTTCTCTGTATCGTGGCATGTGTTTGTTCCCTTGGGCACCTGTAGTGGTTCCCCCATGGCTCCTGCTCTCTTTGTAGGCGCTGGCAGGGAATCCCCGCAACCTTTGCCATCTGTCTTGGTGTCTGTCTCTCTGAACTTTCTCTGAACTGTTTTCATTCACCAGCTTTGAACTGCGTTTTTTTTTTTAGCTGCTTCGCTCTCATACAGTCAATCATACAATCAGAAATATGCTCCATGTCAGGATAAACTCTGATAACTTCTGCAGGCATAGCTTCACGGTAAACCAACCAATCACCAGGAAGCTCATTCATTACAACAACAACCAAACAGAACTTAGCCAGCTTAATCATTAATGAACACACCAAAACTGCTTTGACAGAGAGATTTAACAGATATTTCATGGGGTGGGTGGAAATGCACATAGGCAGTTTTCAGTAAAAACAACATTAAATCCCCTACTTAGAGACCTCAAAAAACAAGTTTAATAAGCCAGTTAATACAGTTTATGGGACCTTTAAAAGAATAAAATCACATAATTGTCACATAAGGCAACTGTGTTCTCTTCAATTCAGACATCTTTTATAAAAATAAAAAAAAACACCCAGTGACTTTAACTTCTGCTACATATCATTGCAGAATATTGCCCTGTATGAATGGCTGCCTGGATACCTCGGAGACAAAAAACTTCCTCCTTACCCAGGTAAGAATCACCAAGAGAGTGTGTACATACAAGTGCAGGGGAGCAGGTAATGCACTACTGACCACAAGCTGTAGAGAGGTGAGCTGTCTGTGGTGATGTTTGACGAGTATGTGCTCCGTCAGCAAAACATCACCCTGAGTCTGCTTCTCCTGCTGAATAAGCAGTCACGGCTGAAGAAAGTTAAATGACAATGGTCAGATGATGCTGTGACTTTAGTCACGTTTCCTACCTCAGTTTGAGTGTTTGAATGATGCAAGAGGCTTGCATGCACAAAGTTGTTCTTAACTCTAATTTTGCTGTAACGTTGTATTCTGTTATGTTCTGTTTTCCCTGCGTACAGGGTACCAGAAGTTTGTAGATCCAGGGATCTCACCTGAGTTCCAGGCTGCTGCTATAAGATTTGGTATCACCATGGCCCCACCTGGTGTTTACATGAGGTAGTGATGCCTTTTTTTTTGCCTGTAACACTATAAATAAAAGAAGTTCACTGAAAGTCGGTACCTGCTATTGACACATCTGACATCTAAACCCCAGAGAGTACAATCTGTAAGAAATGCAGTGAAATGCATTGGCTCTGTTTTTTCTCTCTTTTTTCCCGCAGAAACAGGACCTGCCATTTTCGAGAGATTATCAACATGGATGGAAGTACATCACCAGCAATGCGCCTTTGTAATAGTTTCTGGAAGCGGCAGGTATAGAGTATACTGTTACATTTTATTAGCAAAAATAGTATTTGACATTAAAGACACTGGTGTTTGAGTTTGAATTCTACAATTTATCCATCTACATCAATCACTAAACTTCATTTAGTACTAGTATATTTGTTTTTCTTCCCTGTAAATAATAGTTTTAAAGATTCAAATCGAGAGCAGTCTGGGATGCCCCATGGGGCACAAGTATTTACTTACGTAGATGATGTAAAATAAAAAGGCGGGAAACGTTTGAAGGATTTCAACAAGGCTTTTAGGGGCATAACAGAAATATGTTCTTTGTGGAGCTGCTATACCCATTGTATAAAATTATAAATTACTTAGTGTTTAATCACACTAATAGATTTTCTCTTAATGTCACATCACTTCTAAAGCTTCCTAGACCACTATTTGATAAATCCCCAGTCAACATTCAGGAAAAGCTTCATTTTTTCAGTTAGTGCACACTTAAGGGGAGGCCTTATGGGCTTCTATTTTCTGCTAAGTACAGATCTTCAAGGATACAAATATTGGCTGTGAGGGATGATGATGGTGTCCCTCCAAGGAATTATTTAGTCTGCCTCTACGTTCAGACTAAAAATGTGTGCTGTGCTAGTTAAAATTGGCCTCCTTCATACTAGCTATTAGAGGAGGGAATGTACTATAGTTGTGAATTACCCCAAAGTACAGCTCCAGTTTAATCCCTTATTCAAATATTTTCTGGTGAACAGCTATAGTAGCCAAATAACTAAAATGTGCCAGTGCCTAGATATTTTATTTTTGTAACTTTAATATCTACTTTTATTCAGACTCTGTCATGTAACATGAATTAAACTGAAGCACATTTATTGCCTGAACTGATCTGCTGCACTTACACCTGCTCCCAGAGATTTTTAAATGCATTTGTGCTCTTCAGAGAATCACTATGACGACAAGTCAGGATGTGGATGACATCCTCATGGGCATGGCTTCTCAGATTGCAGAGAAGGAAGATAATATAGTCGTGGAGGACCTGAAAGGTTTTATTTTTAGTCTTTATTTTATTTGCTTCCTATAAATTGTACCATTCATTAAAATATCAATTATATTTGGCGTGCTTTACACCTTAACAGACTACATGTATGGACCACTAAAATTCACCCGCAACGATCTGGTGGCTATGACCATCCAGAGAGGACGAGACTTTGGTCTACGAAGTTACACTGAGATGAGGAAAGCTCTAGATCTGCCTCCTGTAAAGATATTTGAAGAAAT
>JBAMYA010000021.1:5423773-5455076 GCA_037176975.1 Arrhamphus sclerolepis | reverse complement strand
ATGTTTTTTAATTGCATTACAGAAAATAAAGAACTTTATCACAATATTCTAATTTTCTGAGACAGTCCTGTATATGTATGTATGGACACACACACACATTTGCATTTATTTTAATGTTCATATTGACCCCCACATTCCTGAAATACTGCATGAGGCAGGCTTTAAGATTGTTTTTTGGTTTGTTAATCCCTAGAAGAGCCATGAAATAAAAGGGTCCATGTTTTACTGAAGTCAGCTTTTTTTGTGTGTGTAAGCACGTATTTTAATCTTTTCTAATTTTAAATGAAACAAGACAGCCTACAGCCATCTGGCAAAACAAAGGAGGCTTTAAGCCTCACCAGATAAAGGAGATAAGACAACAACCTACGAAGCAAATACAGCAGACTTTATTATGAGTGCTTTTTTTTTTTTTTTTTTGAGCAGGTGAAATTCTCTGTGGATCTGATTCCCAGCCTGTGGCCATTTGCTGTGTGTCTTTCTAACGTTCTCTACCCCACTTTCCTGTTTGTATTCTTTCAATTAAAGCTGCTAATGCTCCACAGTAGGCTTCATGCCGTTGCTGTCTTCTGTTTCTTTCATGTGTACTTCGCTTGTGTTTGTGTTCTCACTGCAGTGGCTCACAGTTTAGGCCATGTGGTCAACATCTACATATTTTCCATCAGCGACCTCAGCATCCTGTCTTGCCTGTTCCCCAAACTGATAATCAACAACGGGTGATATTGCACATTTTTATGATGAAATTTGTAGATGCTGCAGAATTTTTTTTCTTTTCAGCTGATTTACAGATTGTTTTTTTGTTTTTTCTTTTTTAGGTCTGAAATTCCTCCCAAGTGGTACTGGTGGTTCTTTCAGACCGTGCCGGGTATAACATGAGGCTATTTTCAAATTATAGTCCTTTAACCTCACAGTGCTTGAAGTATTCCTACTTTATGCTAAAATATTTTTGTATTCTTCATTTCCTAGGAATGACTGGTGTTTTGCTTCTCCTTGCTTTCGCAATAATGTACGTTTTTGCTTCTCGCTACTTCCGTCACATCAGTTTTCGTGGATTTTGGATCACTCATTACCTCTACGTTGTTGTGTACATTCTAGTAAGTATTTGTCACCTTTAGTACGATGGCAGTGACGTAGCTTTGAAGTGGTATGAAACTAGCTTTGCATTCATCCAACAGACAGTTATTCACGGGAGCTTTGCTCTGCTCCAAGAGCCTCGTTTCCACATCTACCTGATCCCTCCTGCCCTGCTCTTCCTGCTGGATAAACTGATCAGCCTGAGCAGGAAGAAGGTGGAGATCCCTGTAGTCAGAGCTGAGCTTCTGCCTTCAGGTGAGACATCTGGATCATTGAACTAGATTTTGGTCTTCCCCATTCCCCGAATCTTCTTTCACTGCCCTCGGTGAAATCATGTTCGTTGAAGTTATCAGTTTCGTTGGCTGACCTATTGTAGGTGTGACACATCTGGAATTCAAGCGACCACAGGGGTTTGTGTACCGTTCAGGCCAGTGGGTTCGGATTGCATGTGTCATGTTGGACACGGATGAGTACCACCCATTCACACTGACATCAGCACCTCATGAGGAGACCCTGAGCCTGCACATCCGAGCTGTGGGCCCCTGGACCAGCCAGCTCCGAGAGCTGTACGCCGAAGAAAACCTCCTCGAGCTGGGAGCCTATCCAAAGGCAGGCCTTACATTTGTTTCCTCACTTTTTGCTTTCCAAATATTTTCATGAAATGGCGCTGATATTTCTGAAAATTCAATTTCATCTGAAGCTGTACCTGGATGGTCCATTTGGAGAGGGTCATCAGGAGTGGATTGACTATGAAGTGTCTGTTCTGGTGGGTGGAGGAATAGGCGTCACACCATTTGCCTCCATCCTCAAAGACCTGGTGTTCAAGTCCTCCATCAAATCCAAGATTCTGTGTAAAAAAGTGAGACCTAAAATGAAACAGTCACTTTTTTTTTTTTTTGCCCTGAAATCCTTTTTTTTAACAGTCATTTCTTGCTTGAAGGTGTATTTCATCTGGGTGACACGAACACAACGTCAGTTTGAGTGGGTGTCAGACATCATCAGGGAAGTGGAGGAGATGGACACCCAGGAGCTGGTCTCAGTCCACACTTACATCACTCAGGTGGCTGAAAAGTTCGACCTGCGCACCACCATGCTGGTGAGATCTTCAGACATTCTCTCAAAGTGTCACAATAAATGCAGTTAAATCTTGACAAAATATTTCCTTATTCTCATTATCTACATGAAAGCCATGATTAATTAATATATAATAAGATATGTTTTGTTCAGTAAGGAGCTTGGTCCCCGATGGGATGGTCTAACAGTGAACTTCTCTACAAGTCACTAATGAACTCATTTTAAAACATTTATAAATCTTCAAAAAACAGTTTTAGAGGCACTGGTAGATATCTTTTCACAGATTTGTTTTTAGCCTTTCTGTTTTAACTAAGCAAAAGATTAAAGGCAGCATAAGGAATTTGTGGATGGTGTCATGTCTATTCATATGAAATGAAACATCAAAAAGCACAAAGAGCTATTTCCTCCCTCACCCTACCAGTGCTTCCAGATAGAACACGCCCCCTAAATTTCCCACACTGCAATGCAGTTGGAACAAAAGAAGATGTTCTATAGTGTGATGGAAATTCATTCTTATTCCATTTGCCTTCTTATTCTCTCCATTTATTCTTGTGTATACTTAGTTCCCGCTACCAGACAGAGTTGCATCTGACATTTCAGGTTCCAGGACCCGCATATATTTTGTCTTAATGCATTTCACTGTACTCTGTAAAAACAGCTGTACAACTGTTCTTCTTGGTCATTCTTCATCAATGTTTTAAATGAATTCATCCGTGTAACATGTCTCTCTTTTAAACTGAAAAGATACCTTACAGGCTACTGTTCATTTATTATTCAGTGTGTAGTTAATTAAAACAGAACTCCTGACACGGCGAATGCTTTAAATATATTATCAAGGAAAGCTAATTAAGTTTTCATCATTTTATTCGTAATGCCTCTGCAGTATGTCTGTGAGCGCCACTTTCAGAAGGTGTGGAACCGCAGTCTCTTCACCGGCCTGCGATCCGTCACTCACTTTGGCCGTCCACCATTCGTGTCCTTTTTCAGTTCCCTGCAGGAAGTTCATCCTGAGGTCAGGTTGTCATCCACCTCTATCAACATGTTTGATTTTTTTAATCAAGCCGAGACTACAACCGTGAATTAGTCAAACTTGTGATTTTTATTCATTTTTTCTTCTGTAGGTTGGTAAAATTGGTGTTTTCAGCTGTGGACCACCTGGACTGACCAAGAATGTGGAGAAAGCGTGCCAGCAGATGAACAAGAGGGACCAGGCACATTTCATCCATCACTATGAGAACTTCTGAACAGCTCAGAGCTTTGGGCTGCATGGCTCCTAAAGGAGCCACTTTTATTGAGTAACATTTTTCATCTCACAATCTTTTAGTCAGCTCAGTAGGTTGAGCTTTTGAATAATTGTATTTAAGTCTTGAAATCAGGTTTATTTGTTTCCACTCGATTAAATGTATCAATGTCTTTGGTGCTCTTCTCTAATCATGATCATTACTCATGCACTGATAGCTATCAAGAATGAGACTATTTACTCCATGTAATCTCAAAAATAAAAGATTCTTCATGATAATTTATGTAAAAAAATTAATAATCATGAATAATTGCAAACAATGTGAATAATGTATCTGTTTTACTTGCACATTATTGTTTGAAAATGTTGTACAAATATATTTTGAAGATCACAGCATATTTTTTACAGCTTAACATCGTGTTTTATGCATTTGATCAAATATCTGGAACAAGTTAAGATTTGAAACCTTTTCATATTGTGTCACATTCTTAAATACAAATGTGTCTTCAGTTTTATTTTTATGCATCATTATTTAATGGCCTTCAATTGGGGGTTTTGCTCAGTGCAAGCACTCAAATTAAATTTCTGCGTATGGCAACTTCAGGTGCTGCTCCGTTTTTTACTAAAATTACACCAGAATTCATTCAAATTCCTAAATCACATTTGTTGGCTCAGTGAAAGGTCAGACAGCTCAAGTGAAATATTAATCTTCCTCAAGGAGTCACATTACATCTTGATGCCATGTGATAAATCATTGAGCAGTTACAGCTCTTTTCTTTCTTTTTAACAAGTTGAATTTACATGAATGACTTTGATATTTGCACTGCACCATCAACCATTCAGTGGTTTGCTTTTTCTTTTCATGCTGACCTGCACAGATTTGTTTGCTTCTCAGATACACTTTAGACAAAGAGAGGTTGGTTTCTGTTCAAATTTAAAGAACTGAGTCAATATCATTAATTTGGGATCAACTTTCCAAGCAGGATGAAAACTGAAACAACAGCAAACTCCAGCAGCATCTCAACATTTCAGCAGTTTCCCTGATGGTAAAAATGTGAACCCAAACCAGAAAAAGGAAAAGGACCTTTACCATAACTTTTGTTTCTTTGCAAACACTATTATTCTAAGATGTTTAAAGATGATGCCTGCAAGAAATGCCATAAAATGCTGGAACAATTAAACTTTTACTGATTTGGAACGTTGAAGTTCCTTCTTCAAAGATGTTCTGACATTGAGGATACCGAGTGACAACAGTGAAAGGCTAACGAGATGCATGTGGCAATGAGCAGGACAGAATGAGGACGGGAACTCTGAGAAGCAAATTCTGGTGCTAACAGAACCAGAACAAAACTCATAACCATACATCATGACTTTCTGTTTTATCTGACCTCAATTAAACGTTTTCGCTGTGCAATGCTCCAGCTCAGATGCTTCAGTGCTTAGTGTCAGTGCTGCCTTCAAACAAGACCAACATAAGGCTTCACTTTTACACAATAAAAATGTAAGCAGTATTTATCAGCTATAGATGGATGACAGCTCTTGATGCAGTCTTTGTGTCCTTGAATTATTTAAAGATATTATTATAGAAGGAGAAATATGCAGATTCTTTGTTATCTTTCTTTGATAGCACTCTTTTAAACATTTCAGTGACTTTCTTCATATCTGTGCTCCTCAAAGACTTGTGAATGCTGCGTTTGTGCAAAATAATTACTAACCAATTAATTACCTACTGACTACAACTATCAGAGATAACGTCAATATTATTATTATTATTATTATTATTATTATTGTTGTTGTTGTTGTTGTTGTTGTTATTATTATTATTATTATTATTATTATTATTACTAGAACTAAATTGTCCCCAATGCCAACTTATTTAGGATTGTGTTCCAGGCCTCAAATACAAAAATCTGGTACTGATAAACACACACGGAATCACATAGTGACATGTCACACAATTCTGTTTTTATTTTTGCCATCCCTTTTTTTTTTGTTTTGTTTTGTTTTGGACTTTTGTAGTTTTGTGGTTCTGAGTCGTCTTTTTGTCTATTTAGCTTTCGAAAGCAAAGTCTCAATAACTGTGACACAGCTAGTCCAGGGAGGAGGAAGAGGAAGCATATCATAGAAAGAACCCTGCAGTGCTGAAAGTCCTTTTGACGTTTGAAGGATCAAAAGTTGATTAATAAAAAATAAAAAAAACACTTCAGTCATATTTACAGCAGCAGTTAACAGTAAATAAAAACTCCACATTGACTGTGTGCTTGGTGAAAGTCACTGATTAAGTGGCACCCTCTTCTGGTAAAGTGCAGGCTGTCTTCAATTCTTTTAACAGCTGAATAAAGTGTGACACAAGGTCACATTTGTCTGTGCAGCATTACTCTTTCTTTCATTTTTTTTAATATAGATTTTCAGTGCAATACATCAAACTCCCCTTTAAACGCCCTTGTTCCATCCTATTATCTGTAAATGCTTCTCCTCTGTGCAGGAATAGCACCGATGTGCACCGGGTCAGTGCACATGACGAAATGTTTTAATCTTGCTTTAATCAGGTGTCCCATTCACAGCAATAACCAGGAAGGTGAGTTGTTGGAGTGCTAATAAACAGACTGATGGATGTTTTGCCTTTTTTACTCACTTGTTCAGGAGGCAGTTTAACAGCACGTCTCATTCACTTTGCACAAATTTCCCACAATTAGAAGAAGCAAAGGCTTTTATTTATTTATTCATTCATTTATTTATTTTGGCAAGTCAGCATTACCCAAAATGCCTTTGACATGGTTGCTCTGAATTATCCTCTAAGTATAGCTTGGGAACAAAAAGTACTTTTTAATATTGTGATTAAATTACTGCCTCAGTAAATGTTTGATCTTCCAACAAGACAGGCATGATAATATAAAATGTTGAGGATGTCTGAGCAGGGGTGAGCCCTGTGCATTGGTATACTTAAGGCTGTTAATCTTCTTAAAGTCTCTAAGTACCCAGCTAGAAATCAGCTACTGTCCAGATTGTCCTCTTCCTGCCCCAGATAAACGACTCAGACAACAACAAAGGGAGGTTCAGAGAAATATGTGGCATAGGCTCTTTGTTGGCATGAAATATGCACCTACCTTCCTTTGAGAACTGTGTCGACAGAGCTGTGGAAGAGGTTTTGGTGGGATTCTTTAACTTGAAGATGTTCGGCAGCGGCACCAAGAAGTGGTTTGTGAAGAAGGAGAAGAGGCAGCAGCAGAGGTCTGGCAGGGGGCCATGCACCAGGAAGAAGAAGAGATGGGCAGCCAAGATCCTTAAAGAGCACCGGCAACAGATCCTGAGTGAGCTGGATGTCAACGCTGTGCTTCCCTACCTGGTGTATAATAAGGTTTTATCTCTGGTGGAGTACAAGGAAATACTGGGACAGGAGTCCAGCAGGAGACGGGCAGAGGTTTTCCTGGACCACTTATCCTCAAAGGGGCCCGCTGCCTTCTGCTCATTCTGCTCTGTTTTGGAGGAGGTGTGTCCCCATCTGCTAACCTGCTTTCTGTTGGATGGAGAAGGTATACTCATTAGCCATTAATTACCAACACTAAAACAGAAGAACATCAGGCGTTGTGTGTTCCTGCGTGACCCTCTAGATGAAAAACATGTCAGCCGTTCAAAGAGCTGAGTTAGACTTCACTGATCTGCAGGTTTCCACTGATGTGTTTAAAAGTTTAGCTTTTCATTCTCCCCTGCTTTCACTAAATTTATTATGAGAAACTGAAAGAGAGAGAGAGGAAAAATTAAACAACAAAAATGGAGGGAAATTGCTTTGCAGAAAGACAGAGACGCAGACTAAGAGCCAGCAAAAAATAGCTTCTTAAATCTGAGTGGCTGAGGGGATTACTGAGCTGCCAGTGCTCCTAACTAGCCTCTGACAACATATGGCCTCAACGTGGCTGCAGTTCACTCTGCTTCTAATCAATATGCATTACTCACATTCACATAAAAACCAAGCACGCGCTAGAACTCACATTCAGAACCAAGTGGCCTCTTTACGTGTAGCTGATATCCTGCAGTTAAAATCCTGTGAATCCTCCTGCCACTTTACCCAAGCAGATGAGGAGAGGAAGTGTAAATTAACGGAGCCATAAAAAGATAAAATATCTCTTCCCACAGATGGTCTTTTTGGACCCGGTAAGAAAGTGGGCCTCCCTGTGCCCCCAAACAGCCCCAGAGAACCTCTGTCTTCTCTTCCCATGTACAACAACCCCGTGTTCGACTCCAGGTGAGAGCCGTCGTACGTGACATCATGTAAAAGCCACATGTCGAGAGTGTTTTCATTTCTGCTGCAGTACTTCTGCTGGCTTTTTCATTGTTGTTGTTGTTGTTTTTCTTCTTTTTTTATGGAGTCTACGAGAACTTGGTGTTCAAGTTAAGTTCTAGAAAGCTCCCTTGCTGTCTTTTCAAATGTTTATGAACCTAACATTGACGATCCAACAGTCTGGCTTTCACAGATATATAGACTTCCAGGTACTGTTAAACTGTTCGAGGAGTACAGAATTCTGAAAATACAGCTCATCAAATACTAAAAGTGATTATTTGAGAAATGTGTGCTCATTTTCAAACTCATGCCTGAACCATAACTTCATGTCAAGAAAGTTGGGACATGTGGAGCAAATGATTGGAATGTTAAAACAGCAAATTGTAAAAATAAAATGTAAAAATGCCAATGAGTCAGAGGGAGACTGCATATAAAAGTGCACTGACGAGAACATTTTGGAAATAAAGAAGAGCTGACTGGAAAGGTCAGTGGAAGTTTGGAAAATAATTGCACAAGTTGAAGCTACTCCATGATAAGACAACTGACTGACTAATTAACTAACTAGACCGAGGTGACATAGGAAAACTGTCCTGAATGCATGCAGCATAGACTCCAGTTCATTCGTTTAATCAGATGCTGTTAAAGCACTGCAGACAGAAACAGCCAGACCCCCCTCCAAGTGTCTAAAATCCAAATAAATCCAGTGTAAATGTGTGACAGGTATTATAGTGTAATCTGCTGAGCTGTAAACCACAGTCCCTCTCATATTTCCCGTGTTATAAGTAAGTGAGCGGCAAGTAATACCTCTGATACATCACTATTAAGGAGATGACAACTTTGAAGAAAACCATTACGTCTGCTAGTTAATGTAAAATATAGTTCAAGGACAGTTTTCTGCACTGTAATCAAAATTTGGATTTTATCTGGAAATCACAGACGTTGTGTTGAGGAGAGGGAAAATCCTGCTGATTAGAGCAAGCCAGCTTCAGTAAAGGTTTGGGTTTGCATTACTGTATTGAAAAACATGCATGTCTCAGGTTTTCTCTGACTGACTGTCTTAATATAGACTTCAGGTGTTTTTCTGTAATCAGAACAGCAAAACACAGTTCAACACAACAGCAAGGTGGACGTCTTTGTGTTTGTACAATTCTAAAAGTAAAATGGCATCATCTTTCTAAATGCTGAGAAAATAACAGTCAGCTATCTGAGATCCTCTCTGAGCCCAGCTCTTCTCTCTGTGCTCCTTTCTCCTAATGGCACCATTACAAAACATTTTCATTTGAATTCCACTCCATTCTCATGAAGACTTTATCAAACTGTAGGCACTGATTTACATGATATTCTCAGGATATTACTGTCAACATTGTCGGAACCACAAAGACATTGCTGCACATCTCAATTCTCTCACTTCCTTTATTTTCTGGCTTCATGAACAAGCATGAAAATTGCCAGGAATACCAAACCCTACATGTTGCCAGTCAAATTAAGTTTTTTTTTTCTTTTTTAGAGAGGCTGTTTCATTTGTTCAGCAAGGCAGAAGCAAACCGCATTCTGCATGTATTACAATGACTTTGTCATTAGTGTTGGGGTGATAAACTGATCTGCCTGCAGTCTAGATCCCTAAACGATGACAGAAAGGAGGCAACCAGACTGTGTAGACATTTTAACATTTGATGTGCTGCCACTGCAAATCATTGCATTTTCACACATTTATAAATGTCAATTGAACGCATAGTATGTCTACAGTGTAACGCCTTACATACAAAGCTGGAAATATACGTCGCTTTTTTTTCTTTTTTTTAAATAGGTGGCTTCATCATCTACATCACGTACAGTATTTATTAGGTTGTTTAAAGGAATTTTAAAATAATATGAGGGCCTGCATTTGCTACAGGGGTTTGTAGTTCATAGATCTCAGACGCACTGAGTGCCTATAGAAGATGGAGAGGAGCATTTTAGGTAATGTTTTCTGCTTAAGTCAAACAGAATGATGGAATGTGTTTAACAATACTGTATGCTGTGTAGGGCAATGGAGAGACTGCTGAACAGCTATAAATGAAACAGCAGAAGAGCATAAACTGACATTTGCTGAGTTAAACTTTCAAAGAATGACTGGTGCTTTGTGCTGCTCTGAGGCTGCTTTTGCCACAATCTGTCAGGCCTTTTGCCCTCTGAGCACATCATGAGCGTCTGCCTGAGTGTATTTGGACCTCTGGAGAGTAACCTTGCTTGTGTTTGGGAGGTACAGTGACTAGAGCGGGTGGGGGGGCGGGTGATGCAGAGATGTGATGCCTGAAGTGACGGGAAGACGGAAAAGACAAGCTGATATGTCCTCTAGACCGTAGAGGCGGCCTTTTTACTGTATGACAGCTAAGTCAGCAGAGGGACATCAGTCCCAGTGGTCTGGCCCTGGGTAGTGACACACGCATGCACACACAAACAGACAGGCTGACAGAAATAAACCAACACACTCAACAAAGCAAAGCAGCACACAGCCAGAATGAACACAGAGACTCCACACGGGGTGCAGCAGTGTAGCGAAGTCATGTAAGTGCTTTTAAAATTTAATTTTATGGGTTTCATGTGGATGATACTTGGACTGTGACATCTGTCAGAAACATCTGGACTTGCAGAAAATATGTTGCTTCTGTTGTGCTGTTGATGTGTCTCGGTAAGCTTAGTTGTGCTTTAATACATGCTGCTATGAACAGACAATGTCAAGTGTCGGGCAATGTTAACTGTGTATAAGTAGTTTATTCACTCTTAGGAGAATTAGGACAGAAACTGCCTCAAGTAATGATTGCTTGGCTTCAAAAATGCCAGCGTGTGTGCCAGCATGTGTCTTTGCGTGACAGATTGAAGCACGTCTGCTTGTTTTCAGTTGAGGAAACCTGGGAGTGCAGCGCCTTCCTCTCTGAGCACTGCATCTTTGTACAAAGTCAAGCAGTTTCTCTGCACTCGGTCTGATCCAGAGCGGAGGAGCAGGCTGATTGTCAGCTGTGTGTGGTTCAAAGAGGCACTGTGTTTATTAGTTTGGCTTTTCGTGTCCGCCCATGGTCAGTATCCTGCTGACTGAGAGCGAACGTGCAGAATTTAATCACATCTCTTCTCTTTTAAGACCTGTTGGTTGCCAAACTGTTTACATGGAGATGGAAATAAATAAATACATATATGAAGCTGAATTCTGGGAAGAAAAAAAATCCACATGCTGATTTGTTTCCAGCCAGTACAGTTTTTGATTATACAAACATATTGATTGAAGAACTTTTCTTTTCTAACTCTGGTATAGATCATGTCGCTCTGCAGAATACATATGACTGTCAGGTTCTGTTTCTGTCTGCGGCCTCGTATGTATATAAGAAGCCGCTGTGCATTCATCCATAGGTGAAGAAAATGAGATGCTGGGAGGTTGAGGAGGAGGTGGAGGAGGAGAGGAGAGATTCGCTGGAGCTGTGAGCTTGTGCTTCTCTGTGCTGATGACTCACCTCACAGCACATAGAGAGAAAGCACTGCGACAGCACTGAGGTGTGACTGTGTGCGCGCGTGTTTCATTACTCCTGGTCGTCTTGGTGCAGTGCATTCATGTGAAGAGGACTTTCTCCGTGAACTCCTCTTTGTTCGCTGCAAAAGCAATAAATCACAGCATTACAGCGGCAGTGGTTCTCGGGGCTCTCGTCCAGGTTTGTCTCCACTGGGAGCAGCCTCTGAGTCCCACAAACTAGCTTTGATTTTTTTTTTTTTTTTTTTTTTTGCTGTTCGGGATAAAGTGGACTAGCAAGTCTGAGGACACGAGAAAGAAGGGCAGCCCCGTCTGTCCTATTTACGTTCTAAAATAAAAGTGCTTTAGTGTGTTATTAGCACTCACGTGTGCGTGTGCGTGTCTGTGTGAGTGTTCCATATGTGTGTGTGTGTGTGTGCGTGTGTCTGTATGTGTAAGTGTGTGAGTCCACAAGGTATAATAAAAGGCGTCAGCCGTGGGTTCTCATGTGAGAAGGGTAATGATGGGGCAGGCTGCTGTGAGCCATGGAGATGCAGAGGGGAGATGCCAATGTGAAATCAAAGTGCTGCAGTGGAGTGTGCATGGATATGCAGTGGGCTTCAGACTGCAGCACAGCCACTGACCCACTGCTGTGTCAGTGCTTCCCCACTGACACACTACCACTGGTTTCCATGCTCACTCCCAATAATGTGTGTGAAAACCAGGGAGAGGGACGGAGAGGCGAGCTTTGGTAATGTGAACCGTTTGTGGTTTCCTCATCCACTAATGGCTGTTGTGTCTCACATGTCTGATAATGATGGTGTGTGGTGTGTCTAATAATTCGGGAGCATTATCAAGAGCATCCTAGTTAATGGGAGGTGACACAATGCTTTGCTGGTAGGTTTGCTGGTGTGCAGCTCTGCTCTGATGACTCCATTAGCCGTGCATTAGTTGACAGGAATCAAGATGCCACTAAGAGGAAGCAGCAACATTACCACCAGAAAAGCATGTAGCCAGGATGCAATAATGAGAATTCCTATGTGCAAGAATGTCACAATCTAGCATTATCCTTCTTAAGAGGCACAATTTTACCATCTCAAAAGAATGAAAAATTAATTGCATTTGTCTCACATCTTAACTGCATCAATTTTCATAGCTGAAGACCAGCAACGAAAGCTGAATGAATCTAATTGATGCTTCTGAACATTGTGTACTATGAAATTATAAACGTTTCCTCTCCAGGTGGAAATGTATTTGCTTTTAGAAAATGAATATGTTAAACTGTTATAAGTCTGATTTCCGTGTCTTTAACATGCCATCATCGTGATGTGCTTGAAGACACGATTGTCGGTTATATTCTGGGGTTGTCAAGTGTATTGAGTCTTTTAGCACACGACAGCCACATCTCTGTGATCCAGCTGAGGCTGGTAGACCCTGACAAACCTAAACAAAGCTTGAAAAAATATTCTAATACATAAAAGTTGTTTTAAAGGCCTCAAACCCAAGGTTTTGCTAAAATAGATAAATAGATAAATAATATTGAAGCATAAACTTTAGAGCTAAAAACTGTAGCTTTTATAGCTTTCTCTTTCTGCATCATAGACTTTGTCATTACCGTAATAACAGGTGAAATACCAGGGTAGGAACATTGAATTGTGACCATATCCATCCATACATTCAGCAAACAGAGCAATTACGTTCATGAACATGAAAAAATACTTTATACTGGTCATGTATCTTAAGGACACTGAAATTATACACTGAAACACATTTGAGTTGAAAAATAGAAGCATTCAAACTTTGTTCTCTTCAAAGTAACTTCTTCCACCTCTGTGGCTGACTTGAAGGACGTTTCACTACTGGTCCTTGTAATGTCCTGCATCTTGTAAGTACCTGCAAAGACACTGGTCAGCAAATCCTCTGCATCCTATTTAAACTTGAGCTTGAAACTTGTATGTTTCATGGAACTTTATTTGCTTCCCTAGACTTACTCTTGTGCCGCTGTTAGTCGTAGATGCTGGTAACTTTGCCTTTGCAATTTCAATTTGATTAAAAGACTTTTCCAGTAGTTGATCCCATTTCTGATGGGGTTCCTTAGTGGTCTTGGCTTTTAAACAGCCTCTGTGGATGTGCTCCCCACTCTGTGTCCTTCAGATGAGACTCCTCTTTGCACTTCAGCACCTTTTCAGACCTTTTCACATATTTTGTCTAGCTGGGACAGATTCACGACAACTGAAATATAAGCACTCAAAAGGTGCTTTAATCACATGAAAATATTGTTTTAAATGTGGACGTTAAAAACAATATGATACAGGATGTAAATGTTCACCTCTGCTATCTGCCTTTGTGTCGTTACACATGAACTTGTTCAGAAACCAGGTTGTTTATCCTTTTTTCCTTTCCCTCTCAACCTTTTTTGTTGCCTTTCATTTCTGCTCAAAGATAACATCAGAAGCTTTCTCGCAAACAGGTATTGGATGGATGAATATTTGGGCATATGAGCAAAGCATGAATTTAGACCCCTCTCATGCCCAAAAGGCTTTTCTGCTTCCAGTCACCCAGAAGTAACCATCTGGCAACCACAAAAAGGGCAGATTTATGTTTCAGGATGTTCATTTCAGTGCCTCACTGTCCATGAGCATTGCTGTAAATGTTATAATTTCTAAAACTTCAACTACACTTTGGGTCTGAAAAAAATATTTCAATTTATTTTTTCTTTTCTTTTTTTTAAGGATCTCGCAACATAATTTAAATATGTTAGGGGGTTTTCTGTGTTTGAGAACACATATTTGGATGTCACTATCAACATAAAAACACTAACCTTAACTAACCCTAGCCCTAACCATCTTCTTCTAGAGGGAAGCAGAAGAATGGAGTCATATTGAAGCCAGGAGATATATGTGACAGATGACTGTTATGTTACTTCAGTGTTCACATTCGTGCTGCTTTGCTTTTACAACTTAGGCCGTCTCATGACCAGACTGTACCTTAAATAAGGATCAGTTATAACTGTCTGTGACCAAACTGCAACTACGGGAAAGTGCATGAGAGTAAACCAGCCAGTCTGGTAGTTTCTATCAGTTTGGTTTGTGATAGTTTGAGGTTCTATATCAACCCTGATATGGTATCTCTGCAAAATTTCAACTTAATTTTTTTGTAAAGATGAAAGTGCTAAGCTTGTGGAAAAGTCTTCCATTGTAACTAAGCAAGATGTCTCACATTTCCACACATTGCGAATCCACACATGCAGTTCACGTACGAGCCAAAAGACTGTTTTGATTTGTTTGGGTTTTTTTACTTCCTCTGTTTGCACAGTTTGCCTCAGAGTGAGTCTGTTTGTTGATGTACGGTGTACACAACATTTTCTCAGGTTAATTGAGGGCGAGTGCTTTCTCTTTATCTGTTCTTAACAAACAGAGGAGGTAATCCTTTTATCACAAAGTGCTTATACCATCTACCGCAAATTCCCTTTACCTGGACTGTCCAGCTCAAAGAAGACAAGTCTGAGACCCTCAGCTCCATTTTTTTCTTGGCCTCTCAGACATCTTTGTTAAATCCGTCTGGTGAGAGTGAGACGTGCACTTCTCAAACTCAGGAGAGAAAGCGGCTCACTCATCTAAAACCTCAAAGTCCAGACTAATCGACTTACTCTGAAGCTCAGAAAGGCACCACTGTGTCAGTCAATTGACTGAAAAACAACTCTCGCCAGCCTCTGTTTGCTGCTAATGACAGGTGGTACGGGCACAGTCCACTGAGGCAAAGCTGCTGTGTGCCACACCACCATGACTTTAACCAACTCCAAGTCATGGTGTAATTAACAGCAGGACTGAGAAGCATGTTCTCTGTGCCCAGCACTAACTATATATCTGGAACTTTTGAAATAACTGGACTGAACATATTCAATATTTTAGAAAGACTCTTCCATATAAAAGTGGTGTTATTGGTTTTTTTTTAGAGAAATATATTATGTCTTTCTCCTGTTAATGCAAACTTAATCTTTGTCTCAGAACACATTGGGGTATTCAAACCCCAATGTATCATTTAAACCCGTCTATCTCCTGTCTAAAGTGTATGGTAACTACTGACTACTGTCGTTAGAAAAGCAGAAACACAAAAAAGTAATCCTGAAAGCAGATTGTGTGTGTGTGTGTGCATGTTTTGTTTTTTTTCTTTTTCCCATTTTTATACTGTACGTGCAGTGGTTGAGAATGACCTAATTTTGAGGCGACTGGAGCTTAGAGTTGATGAGGGTTGTTCAGTAACTGCAGAACTGATGATCTCCGGGTCCTCTTGTCCACTCAGAACTCGCCTTTATATCCTGAATCTGCTTGAAGAAGCCTACCAGGAAACACATCTTGTACTGCCCTGATCAGTAGCATGCAATATGAAACAGTTATTTTGATTATGCAGTGTGCTACGGCAGGCTGCAGTGTGTATTACATTATTAATGTGAGTTTTCATCATTTCCCCTGACAGGAACATTGACCTGCGAAATGGATAGCATTTTTCCAGTGATTGAAAGGAACATGATTCTCTGTTTTGTTCCATTACTTCACCACAAATATAATGTGAACTGAAGCTATTTCTCCCATAATTTCAGAGTGACTTGGTGGCTGTGTATCATTACTAAGATTGCAGCATTGTGGAATAAAGACAGGGACATTAACTTACTGTGCTTGGATAAAATTCCCTCATTTGTCTAAACGTGTGTTTATTTATACGAGCTAATTTTTTTTAAGCTGTCAATCACAGCAAAAATATTTTTAACCCAAAACATAATCTGACATTGACACCATCATGTTGTCACCCAGTGATCAGATGTTTTAAAGGTTCAAGTTTTCTGTCTGACAGTTGTGATTCAAGAAATGACAGCCAGAAGGGACAATATACAATTTCCTGTCACCCTCATACTTTTTATCAGTCTCTGTCATTTATTCTTAAGACACTGAAAACAATTATAGCAGCAAATTTCTTTGTCATTCAATTTATTTGTTTTGTTTGTGGCAGATGTTCCCTTATAATGTATAAACTATCATTTGTATTGTATCCTTTGTTGAATATAATATGAAAAAAATATATTTGCAGCAGATCTTCATTTTCTTGTTATTTCCGGATTCTTAGTTTTTTCCCACGGGTTTTGCCAAGCTATTTTCAGCCTCTGCCTTTGAGGATTAAAGATATTAACGCATTTGGGTTTTATAAGTGAAAACTGAAGTGAGTGTTTATTTGCATAAAGAGCAGGAAAGTCAGATCCGATTACTCAAAACACATTCATGAACACATTTTAATGCCAGGTGTGAACACACATGTTACAAGTAGACTGTATAAAAAGAACTGGACAAATCCCCTGTGACATTAACCATAGGTTTTCCAAAGAGTGTTTTTGAAGCCTCCCTTTCCTTGTACCATATGTTGCAAAAGGGCAGAACCTGCAATGTTGGAAAGCTGGCTGTAACACAGTCACAGCTAGCTATTTTTAGCTTGGTTGGCTTAATTTATGCTAATCTATGAAGCTAATAACTCCACATTTATTCTGATTAAAAAAAACAAAACTGTCTAAACATCCTAATTTTAAGAGTTGCTACCAAAATCACTTCGGAAATTACTGTTGCCAGAGCTGGAGTGAGGACCAGCAGAGCTCTGCTGGGACCCGCCAGTCGGCTAGCCTGCCACTTGTAGGAAATGATTTGTTGCAGTTGGGCCAGCCTACCGGCAACTAACCCAGCAAACATCTGCTTGTTAGGATCTTGAAATGACTGCCAGCTCCTTCAGCCATGCCATGCTGGCAGAGCAGTGGAGCTGCCAGCAGACATCAGCAGTGGAAGCTCCTATTTCAAATGTTGTTTTGGTGGCAGCATCAGAAATGAGCGGTTAGTACAAAATGCCTGCTGCGAGGCTAAGCTTCATCCTGGTACCCTTCCAGACCACCCCACAGCTGGTTGTGATGGTAAAATATGAATGACTATGATACATTAGGTTTTAAGTCACTGCTCAGGAGTCAACATGGTGCTAAGCATAGATATATAAACATTGACCACTGAGTGGGCTGGTCCGTTCCTGTGATACAACAGCGTGTCCGCCATATTGGATGTGGCAAATCTGCCTTGTAAACTAATGCCAATAAATTGACCAAACTTCATAAAGCAAATTTCTACAAAGTGATTTAAGTTAATGCCTTTTATTCACCCACTCACTCACATACAGATGCACGAACACATAAATATATCTGGGAGATAAATACGCATCAAAAACAACATATATAACTTTTAATGTGATGATTAGAAATGTTTAATCCTGATATGTTTAGGACATAGGTAAGCACCAAACCAATGTTTTTATGAGTTTTTACAGCTACCAGTTTATGAAACGCTGTTATTGTGATGATAAATATTCAAATATTACTATTAAAAATCTTTGTTTATAATAACCAGAGCCTGAAATGTAGATGTGACAGGTGGGTTTTCTGAATAAAGAATGTTTACAACTGATTTTGATTAATCATTTTGATATTCAGAGATTTACAAACATACATAGATCTGGTTTGGACTGTAAACTGGTTGGTAGAATTCCATGCAACACATGAATGAGGTATCTTCTCAATTCGTTTTGACCACATCCAATATGGCGTCAACATCGACGTATGATTCAGCGCTCAGTGCAGTGTCTATGTATGTATGGCTATGGTGCTAAGCACTACCACTAGCCAAAAGTCATAAAGCTAGTGTCATGCCTGGTCTGTGTGTGGTCTTTGTTCCCTGTTTTATTTTTGCCGACACCTTCTGTCACTGTCTTGTTGTCAGTTTTACTTTCCTGTGTTCGTCCTAATTGTTTTCACCTGTGCATCATCTTCGCTGCTGTTTAGTATACCTCAGTCTTTTCTTGTTTGTTGCGTGTTCGTCTTGTCATTTTGTCAGTCGTCCAAGCCATCTATTCACATCTTGTTTTCACATTGATCACCCATTTTTGCTCTTTGACCAGAGATTTTTGCCTGCCAATTTTGTACTGTTGCTGTGTCCATCTTTGCTTTCCCGTGTACCAGACCCTGACTGACTAAATGTTACCGATTTTGGATAAACCGTTCTGTCTGAGTCATGCTTTTGAGTCCACAATGTCAGATTGTGATAGCTAGCCATTGGCTGGGCTGTCTGCCAATCAAAAGACCACATTCCTTATTATTCCCTGTTGTCATGGATATGAAATCTGGATATGGAAACCAAAAGCATTTTTTGAACCAGCTTGTAAATATGTTGTTTTCTCTCTCTCCTGTCCCATCAAGCGAAAGCCTGCGCCCCTCTCTTTTCCTTTCTTTCAGCTTATTGACTACTTTTCCATAGAGCTTAAGGTTCATTGTCATTAGTGGGGGTTCCAGGTTAAACCTGCCTGACTAGAACCTCTAACAGGGTTGTCTCTCCACCACAGTGAAAGGGCCGGTTGCATGTAAACTACCATTCTAAATCACATAGTGGCGATATTGCACTGTTTTCACTCTCTGTCAACCGCAAAAAAAAGAAAAGAAGAAGACGTTCACAAAAATAAAGAAATAAAAAGAGAAAAAAACAAACTAAATGGCATGTAAAATATTGGAAGAGCTAACTATTATTGTAGCTGTTCTGTTTTTCACTTGTATATTTCATAATGGTGGCGCTGAATGAGAAAAGACGACTCATACCTGAAGCAGACATTAGGCAGATAAATGATGTCATCTGCTCACAATCAATGAGTCAACAGCACCACCAACCCCATCCAGAAGATTACCATGGCCTTTCTGAGTACCTCTCCTACTACAGGAATGGTGCTTCACCCCACAAACGTTCCTGAAAGCCTTTTTTGCAGGGTCAGTTGTGGTAGTCTGGTCTCATGACCCACAGATTTGTACATTTTTTTCCTCCAACTGTGCAGTGCTGTTACAAAAAGGGGGGAGTATATGGCAGAGCCAATTGCAGCTCTCATTCAAGCACGTCAAATGAATCTGGGCATCTGAACCATATTTCTTAATATGAATTTATCTGATGTGTAACAAAAAAATTCATCCCACCCCTGTACTGTTGTCACGGATATAACATCTAATTGTAATACTAACTGATTTTTGCAACAGGTTGTAAATACAAATTTTTATAAGTAAATAATTCTGCTGCAAAGTTGACCATTTTAACATGGGAGTCAGTAGGGGTTTGCTCTATTTTGGAGCCAGCACCTAGTGGTCAGTCAAGGAACAGCAACAAGACATACTTCCTCATTCAAGCAGAAGTCGAATGGTTGACGCTTGGTGGAAATACAGTTAAAATTGCCACCCCTTCTTCCTAGATATTTTGTGAATACTTTCTGGTCATGATGACACAATCAAACATACAATACAGCAACATGTACCAATCCACCATTATTGTAATTTCCTTTTTTTTCCCCCTTTAATTACACTGCGACATCACTAGGTTATTTATTCATGACTTTTTTTTCTTTTGTTTGTTTTTGGTTTTTGTTGTTTTGCTTTGTTTTTTGGACAATATAGGATTGGGGAGCAACAAAGACAGCGGAATTCAACAGTCAGTAATTTCTCATGGGAGTGATGGTGGGAATCTGGGATATCTGGGTTTCTAGCTACGCCCCTGTGGGCCAGCTCTGCTTCCTAGTATTACAGGTATTACATAACACGAAGATGCTCCTCTTTCTGCAAAAGCCGAGGTGTTAATTTTAAGACAAACTTTGGGCTTCGTGCACAGATAAAACACAACCGAGCATTTCTAAATGAATCCCTCCCTCACTCCTCCACGCACACCTCCTCTCGCTTCTTTTTCTCTCTTCCCTCCTCCCCTCCCTCCCAGTCGCTCCCCTCTGACTACACTGTACACACACACACACACGCGCGCGCGTGCGCGCACACACGCACGCTCACACACACTCCCCTACCTCACACACACGGACGCCTGGACGCTGCAGCGTTTTTCAGAGAGTGTTTCCAACCCTGGATGGGAGGGAAGAGGCGGGAGGAATGAGATGATGTCCACATCCTGACCGTGTAATCATTTGTAAGAAGAAGAAAAAAAAAGAAAGAAAGAGAAAGAGCGAAAGAAAAGACAGACAGACAGAAAACAGTGGTATAATACAGAAATCGAATGGATCGGCGGTCCGGTTGCGGGCGCTAGAACCCGGTCAGAGTGTCATTGCAGACATGGGTCGCAGCGGTACGGCACCTCTCGCTCAGCTCCTTGGGGAGTGTTTTCACTGTCAGTCCTTCAGCGCTGGAAATGGCGTTGTGATGCTGAGCACGGAAGACGCAGCGGAGGCGGATGCCAGGGAATAAAGAAATATATGATCACCTGTGCTTTTCTTTGGGTTGGATTTTTAGTAGCGGTGGACAGTACCATGGTGAACTACCAGAAATACATTACTGTTATGCAGCTGGCTCTGGGGGTGACCGCCTCCAACAAAGAGCATTGTCTTCCACCCAGGAAGCGTATGTGGTGAGTATCAATCTTGGTGCGGATGATGATGGGGGATGATGATGTGATGCAGGTTGGGAGACCAGGAGGGGGGCTCGTGAGCCGAGCCGTCGCCTCCCACGTCTCGTCAAATGATGAGCCAAAATGCGCCCAGGCTCTCTGTGAAATGACATAATAGTCCTGTCAGCCACTGCAGCCAGTCTGCACCATGTTGCAACCATCATAAACCTACTGTGCTTGATGCACACTGTAGGTAAGTCAACTACTCCGCATGCTTGGGAGTTTGTGTGCGTGCGAGCGTGCGTGCGTGCGTGCCCGTACACGCGCCTGTGAATACAAGTGGCTCCAGCCATGTCCTTCCTCTCCATTAGTTTGTAAAGTTGAATGCATAGGATGATGTCATAGCCTCATCATTGTTTCTTTTCGAGCTCTAACTTCATGTGCTTTCATGTATTGTCCGGCCTCCACTGCACTGCTATTGTCACTGAAAGTGTCATCATTGAACTAACCCATGTGGTAAGCCATAACCCCCCCTCCCTTCCCCTCCTTCAACCCCCACTCTGGTCCCCACTGTTGTGCTGTAACTGATGAATAAAAATGAAAAGCATGAAACATGATCCTGTCCTGTTTTTATTGCCTGTTCTGCAGCCAGGCCTCTGTACATCTCTCATAATCATGCCTATTAAACACTGTTTGTCCATACTCTGCCTTCAGCATGTGTTTGGGTCTTGTCTGTCCACCTCTTCAGTGTCCTCATTACTCTGTGTGCTACATTATATTGCAGTGACCACCTTTCACTCTCTTCCCTATCCCTTCCTTGCGGCCTTGTCCATTTGTTTACTCCAAGGCAGCCGTCTTTTCACTCCTCTTCCTCCCTCTTAACCAGATTTCTGTCAGATCTGCTCCATGTGCGACACAGAATCCTTAATTACAACTGGATGAGTATCATACTTGAAAGCAAAGATGGTTAATTAGGAATCAGCGGGGTCAATGATGCTATGATAGCGACTTACGCAAATTCAATATGCATCCCACAGTGTGGATCGCACTGGCGTGGCTTTGTTGTCTGAGAGGATTAACTATTATCATAACATCTTTAACATAAACCATTTCTGTGAGTGAAACAAGCAGAAAAAATAAAAATAATGCTGAAAATCCATCATCATCTTCATACACATAAATTCTCATTATTAAGGTTGATTTGCAAACACAGATGCCCTAATCCTGTACTTTGATCTTTATGGGAATCTAGAATTTGTATAAAATGTTTTTATACTTATACTGTTTGCTATGGAGTTTTAAGATGCTCCTGTAATGGTTTGTTCACTGTTGATTGTTTTTTTTCCTGTATGTGCTTGACTGTCATCAGAGAAGTGATGCCACTAAAGTCAAAGTACAGCTGTAACCTCAGCAGGGGTCACAAGCTTATCACACCCAGCATATTAGTTCTCAGTCTCTTTGGTTTATCATATTCCTTAGTCATTACCCCCCCAATGAGAAGATAAGAGATTTCATAAAGATTAAAGCCTCCTTTAATGTTTTATTTCTCATAGCTGATTTAAGATGCCTTCGTTTCATCTAGTAGTGCGCAGAAAGATCACTCTATTCTAATGAAGCAATTAACTTTAACATTTTGTTTGTAAAAGCTGTTTTTGAAATACCGCACAAGTCATTCCACATTCCACAACCTATTTTATTTCTACATGTAGATGCATTTTGGAATTTTCCATGTATGGTCATTTTTGATACCTATCAGGTTAGCGGTTAAAAAACAAACCATTCTTTTGTGATTACTTAACAAAAGTCATTAGTTGATCTTTGACAAAATAACACAGATAAGGTTTTATTTTTCTTTTCACAGCCATCTTATATGTATTTGTGCTCAATTACTGATGCGTCTTTTCCATTATAAGGAGTAAGGCCAGAACAGTGGAAAAATAAATCACAAACTAAGAAACTCTGCATTTTTTTGACATGCCTTTGGAAAAGCTTGATGTAACAATAATAATAATAACAATAATAATAATAATAACAACAAAAAAATAATAATAATCATAATAATAATAATAAATGTCTTAAACTGGAAGTTAATAACTTACTCTCCCGGTTGGTGATATCCATCCACTTTGTGAAAATGTCCTCTCAGGAATGAGGACAATGCCCAAGGTAACGTCTTCTGCATCCGTTGGGCCTGTCATGGAAATCAAAGATCAATCCAGAGGAGTCAGACTAATTCTATGTATCAAAGAGGAAAAGAATAAGGATGGCTGGTCAGGCTAGAAGTCAGCATGGACTTTCATGTTTAAGACATAATTCAATAACAGCTGGTAACACCTGTACAGTCAAGGTGAACACTGTCTGGCAACTTGGAAGAATTTTTGACACAAAATAAGTCTTCTCATTCCTTCTTGTTCTTTTTTTTTTTATTTCAGCCTATCAGAACAGACAGTAAATAACACCTCATGATGGCTTCTTGCTGCAGTATTTGTAATACCGAAATGAAGTGCATAACGTGGTTATAGCTATGAATATGAACATCCCTCCAGCTGCCCCCCAGTGCCCCATTCATCATTAATGTGTGTTGTAGTTTTTTCACTTCTCTCTTTACACAGTACAAGAAAATGTGACAAAACACGTCCTGAGTGTGTTCAGATGATTGTGTTGTACTCAGGGCTCGTGTGATTTCTTTTTTCATAGAAGTTCACGTAAATTAAGATGCCGTGAAGCATGTCGCCTGCTGTGACTCTAGTGCAGTCTATTATACCCGTGTCAATGTATTATCTGAACAAGGTCAGCAGAACGCCACTGATAGGTGAGTTCAGGTCGGCCTACTCACTGAGATCACAGCTAAATCCTACATCGTTGATTTAGCCGCGCGCTCGCATGAGAAATTTTTTTAAGCATTCGCATACAGAGCACACAGAAAAGATTTATATTTCATAAAGACGGTTTCAATGTATAAAAGCTGACATTATTATCCAAGGACCTGTGGACATTGTGTCTCTGCGTGGAGGTCAAATACTCTCAGTTGTGTTAATGTTTTTACTCAAACGATAGTGATAAAAAAATTAAACTTTGAGTCAAAAGAGTGATGTGCTCACAGATGTGGAGTTTATGCGGTAAACTCAAGGCAGGATGTGCCGCAACTTGAATGATGGAAAAGGAGCATTTCAGTTCTTTATTAAAAGAAATAAAACAAAACAATTCACTGGTTCATTCCAGTATCCCATTTTGGGTGGCTTTTTTGGTAATTGCTGCCCTCTTTCTGGTCAAATGGTCAGAGCTTCCTGTTCTGCTGATATCACAGTGTGTGGCAGTGAGATTGCACACTGCTCGGCCTGAACACTTACACCATTCACCTACAGGGAACTGCGTGTGCCATGTGCGTACTCGTCAGAGGAAGAACAGCTCCGCTTGCTTTTGATGAAGGCAGAATAGCAGCAGCAGCTCTCTAAATTAGGATTAGTCTTTGCAAACAGATGTTCCCCTGCCTGCAGTCTTAAAAACCCATTCCCTTTTTGCACACACACAAAGATTTGCATTAACCTGACTTGATGAACTTCACACTCTTTTGCAAGCCTGCAGGGATGATACAACAAGTATATTATGTTTATATAATGCTTCATCCTCTTTTCACCTGCACCTTTCATCCAAAGGAAAAAAAAAATTCATTTGCCACTTGAGTATGTGCATTTATGTGTTTAAGTGTGCTTGTGTAACATACACCGGCCAAGACTGCTCCTTGCTCCTTAAGTGTTGTATTAGCGCTGGCTTAGATGGGAGGAATGAAGCGTAACATTGCGTATTGACCTGCTGATTAAGCAGCAGTCGTTATTGCTTGAGCTAATCCTAGATGGCTCCTCCTGGCAGCTCGGTGGACAGCATAAAGTCCTCCAATTGATCAAAGTGCGTGTGTGCTCCCCATCCTCTCTTTGTGTTGCTGTCAGGCATCTGCTCAATCGTATCTGTGAACAACATTATCATATTCTGTCGTGGTCATCTAGCCGTCAGAGGTCTCGGCATTGATCTTTCTCTATTAACTTTTGAAATGGATTTTCTTTGTCCACACACACTGCAGACGGTCCAAGGCTTCCACACATTCCCCATCTCAGGGAAAAGCAGACACTTATTGTTTTGTTAGTGTGCCACACACCGAGTGCTTAACCTTCTCCTTAAAACAAAGCAGACAATAAAGGGCTGAGGCTGCAATGGAAGCAGTTTTTGGTAAAAGTCGTGCCTTCTTTGCATCTACATTCTGCTCGACTTCAAAAGGGATGAAACTAAAACATCATACACTGAAACTGTGCTCAGAATTTAAAGTGGCTCAGTCAGAAAAAAGAAAGTCATTGGTGCAATACTTTTGACTTGTAGGAAAATATTTGCTTTGTCAGTGAATGTTAAATGAGAAGAATGATGCCTCCATCATCACAGCAAAATCTAGTCCTGGAGAAAGCATCCAGGAGTGTGGGCTTTTGAAAAAATTTTTTTGGCACTAGTGGTGTTTTGTTGACAGTCAGGAGAGACAGGAATGGGGGGCAGAGAGAATGGGAGAGACATGCAGCAAAGGGTCATGGGGTGGGAGTTGAACCTGTGACTGCTGCATGAGGACTGAGCCTCTATAGATGGGCTGCCTGCTTTAACCACTAGGCTACGAATCACCCTGCGTTTGAATAATTGATGGGTGGTTACACATCGGTCTGTCTGTGTCCGTTGTCCAACAATTCTACAGAAACTAAAGCGAATTATAAAATGGCTCCGTTCGTGTGGTATCCTCTGCAACTGTGATTCTTCAAGCATTTTTCCATGCTGGTTTAGATGCTGTTCTGCATTTGTTATGATGAAAGGTCACAACAACAGAAAGCTATTGAAGCTTTTCAAAAACCAAGCAATTAACAGGATAAGACCCCAAATGCAAAAGAAAAGGAGAGTTCGAGGATGTGGATCAAGGGAAAAATGGAGAACAAGAAGGAAAAGGTTTTAACCTTTTTTTTCAGTGCTGGTAGCACTGGCAGGGAGGCAGCAGGAGTTCTGTGTCCATCAATACATGGCCGGACTCCAGTGCCTTCTTACGTGAAGTTTGCACTTTACTAGGGGAGAGAAGACTTCAGACAGTGGTGCAGAAGTACTTGCAGTACTTGTTAACATCAGATGCCACAATCCTGGATGTTACTGTGAAGGAGCCCTGATGTTGAACTGCTGGCTGTACATGTCTGCCCCTTTCTGTCTATTGAGGGTTCACCTGTTACTTGATAGTGAATGTGAAATCTTGAGCACAAGGTTACCAGACAAAATACAATTTATTAATAATGATGACTAGATATTTCAACCACACCTCTTTCTCTCTCTACTCTTTCTGCTGACATTGTTATTATTTTTTTAACCTTCAAATATATTTTCCTAAGTAAATTACACTGCAACAAAATAATTTCCTTTTGGGGATTAATAAAGGATTATTCAGTTCAGTTCAGTCCAGTTCCACAAAACCTAACAGGTGTGTAGTTATTTTGAGTAAAGCGCACCATAAATAATTACAGGACGTTATTGTTTGATGTATTTCTTGGCCAGAACCAGAGAACTGACATACAAATCAGATCATACAAAGAAGATGAAGAATTTTAAATAGTGATTCAGGTTTGTGGTTTTGTTTATTTGTTAGTTTGGGCAGAGTTGTGTTCCTTTACTGTTAGCAGTATCTACAGATGGCTAAGGGTTAGGGTCACCGTGTCATGGCTTTATATTTTATATCTGAACACTTCAAATCAAACTGTATTTACATGCCACTTTTCATACAATAAAGTGAAGCATAAAGTGTTTTACAATATGAAAACAGAATCACTCACTTATGGCATGAAGTAGTGAAGCTGCTCCAGCTGCTAACTGGCCATCCAAATGAGAAACACACTTTCTTGGCTCCTTCTTAGGTTATCAGGTGGTTACCTGACCTCTCCTGGCCAACAGTGGCTAATCTATAAGAAACCTGTGACCCTCAATCTCAACCAAAGACTGTGACAGTAAAGTAGCATCTTAAAGAAACATAACAGCTTTTGCAAACATTTGGAAGTAGTCCATCTATATGTAGCTTGAAATATAAGATACATATAGAGCTTATAAATATAAAAGGGGTCAAAAGTTGCTTTAAATCTCGCTCTGTACATATTCACTGCGTATTGTATACTATTATTCATGTACTTTTCTTCTTTGTAGATATTCTTTATCTAAAATCCATTTCAGAATCAGTATCCAAGAAATAAGCTTCTGAACACCTGTGGACCTGTGACACAGTCCAAGCAGCATTTATATTTTTTTCCATAAGCTGTATCTGCTGAAATTCTTAGGAGAAAACCCTGAGGTTGGCTGTAATTGAATGCACGTCTTGTTGAATGTTTTTAACTTTAATTTCCGGGCAGTTAGCATGTTAGTCTGCCAAAGAGAAATACTACATCATGAAAGTGGAAGGTGGAATTCTCTTTCCTCCCAGTCTCCATGCTCCAAGATTCCAGTCTCCAAAACCTAGGAGCTCCTCAGGCCTGCTGTTGAAGAAAATATCCAGCATCTCTGAACCACACTCTTATCGACAAAATTCTTACGCGTTTAATAAACACAAGAACCACAGGAGACAAACGTGGCTGCTGGGTAATCCTGTTTAAGAAGAACTGATTATATAAATTCATGCATTTTGTTGCACACACAGCACATCACGCAGCAATTAAGGGACAAACGTGTAAAACACAAAGCGAATGAGAGGCAGGGGGGAGGTAACCGTCCTCAGTGGGGCTCCAAAAGTGCTACTTAAGTGTGTCATTTGTGAGTAGTACAACATTTCCTAGGAGTATCGGTGACAGGTCAGCCAAGCGCGCCTCGTCCTCACATTTCACCATGACCCAGCTACATTTTGGCTGCTGTGGTGTTCAGATCTGCCCAGGCTCACTGTGTTTAAGGCTGCAGTGATTTTTGAACTCCAGTCAGCTCCACTTACAGAGCTTCTGTGAGATTAAATCCAGTGATATTTAATGCAGTTTATTTATTTATTTATTTATGTTGGTTTTTGTGTTTTTCATACCGTCTCACCCAGGGGCCAACAGTGGCCTTTTAAAGACGTGACCACAGTGTTCTTCCTCCTCTTCCTCAGTCTTGCCTATGGCACTATGTCCTGTTATGGTACAACCATGTTTGCTGTGTACTTGCTTGCCCTGATGTTGTGCCCGTTGTGTTTCTCTGTCCCTCTCCGCCTTGTGTGCTGACCTCAGGATTCACCCTAGCCCGACTGCGGGCTCCATCACAGCAGCCTCCTCTGCGAGCACCAATCAGGGCAAGCCATCACTCCGACGCATCAAGGGTCGCATCCACAGGAGCAAGAGCCTGGACAGCATCGATCTCCTTGACTCAAATGTGAGTAAAACTGAATTACACATGTGTCACTGAACCTCTGGACATCAACTAAATACAGACACTGTAATAAATGACCAAAATAATCTCACCAGCAACCTAAAATGAAGTGAAGCAAACATATGGAAATTACATCTAAATTTGACCACTTATAGACAACACAACTGTCAAAAATCTCCAAACACATATTATAGTACCTATGAAGTTTTTGAAGACGCACCAAGGTCCAACAACAACCCTAAACTACAACATCACATAAACTGTACATGAAAGCAACAGTCAAAAATTGTATTTCACAAAAGATTCTTTGCAGTAAAAAGTAAATAAACTTGTAAGCTCTGCGTTGTGGCATATTATCCATTGAGCGAACAACGGAACTGTCTAAGCTAAGAGAAATGTATTTTGCAAGCACATGCATTATATTATGAAAGAATTTTGTTTTGCGAGCAAGTCTGAACTAAAGAAAAACCTTTTTTTTCGCTCTCTCATATATCGCTGCTCAAGTTAAACTCTATACACTCACTCAACATGGCATAGTGTTAGGATTGTGCCAAAAGGGGAAAAAAAACATTGCTAGGAGAGTCGTTGATCACTTTCCTAAAGCACTGTGCAAGGCTAACCTACCACAGATAGAGTACAATTCAGAGCCATGATTTTTTTTTTCAATTGCGGTATAGCAAACTTGGTGTGTCACACTGTTGGACAAAATTTAAATATAGCATTGTCATTATTGTGAGCTTCCAGAAACTAAGATGAATCTATTAGTAGCTGCTGTCTTGGCGTACGAGAAACACCTCACATCCACTTGCTACTTTACACTCATGTGATACATCCACGATGTTGGATTCACACAGCTGCATTGTGTGCATCATCTTCATCTGTCTCCACAGACTTCAAATGGGGTGACGTCATCCATTGCTGAAATGAATTGTTGGTTTCATGTAGGGTCTATTGCTTCCCTTGAAAATTGAACATTACTCAAATTTGACAGAAGGAACGGACCCTATATATCAACGCGTACATTAGCAAGTTGCAGTGAGGCAGCATTTGTTAGCTAATTACTTCATATGTGCAACGGGTCTATAGTGACTTGTAAACGTCTATGAAATCGATAACGGTGGTGTTTTGTCATCCTATTCGTATGAACTAATTTTGTGGATATACAGAGACACGAGTCTCAGAAATAGCTTGGAAGGAAGCGACAGATTTATCAGGTGTATCTGGTATAACTGCATTTAGGTGGCTGTGGGGAGCTGTGACATGTCGTTTGCAAACAAGCTGGCTCGTGCCAAAGCTTTGTTGTGAATCAGAAGAGCCAACTCCCATCGAGTGAGAGCCGGCTCGCCTCTCTTTTCATTTCGCCATTCAGCTCACTGGCTACTTTTTCATTGAGCATAATTACTTGCATAGTTACTAGCAATTAGCTGAGTCAACACAACAAATACCCTCTTCTTGCATATTTCACAGGCAGCAGTCTAATTGTTTTTTTATCTGGTCACGACACGATAACACAGTCAACCCAAAACATTGGACACCCCTTCCATCACCCCATCATGCTGCTTTGCTGCAGGACCTTTATGTGTATCTACCATTAGTCAGTTAATTTCAATAGGAACCTCCATAATCTCTGACGTAGTTGAAAAAATATTTTTTTTAAAAGTTGAAAAACTCCTTCCAGTGGGTTATGGATTTGCCTTGCATGTGTTAGATCACTTCAACTCATGTGTTGGATTTCAGAGAGAGATAGAAAGAGAGATAGAGAGAGAGCGAGAGTATCCAGTGATAGCTATCACAGCACAAGTAACAAGCAGCCTTTTGAAAAATTAACTTCTTTGAGTTGTTTCACTATGTAGTAAAGTTGAAAACTGTCGAGCAAACCTATCCATAATGAGCTACACTGTCTTGCACTGAACAAGCAAGTGGAAGTGACACAATTCTGAATCTATGGTTAACTAGAGTGAACCAAAGTTGATAATAAACTGCATGTCCAGACACAATTCCAGCAGCATCTTGCTGGTGGATGGGTTTGACACTTGGAGTTGTCTCTTGTAGACGCCATTGTCTTACTAATAAACAACAAATCAAATTTCTTTGTGCTGCTAATTACCACGCAAAAGTACAACCACACAATTGCACACAAAAATAATCTGTTTTCCTTCCTTTGGCCCACCCATACACATTGTAGGATTTGATTGACTGACTGGTTGACACTCACATTAAAGTTTGAAACATTAAACTTTTTTTTTAAGCACTTCCTAAAGGATGCCATGCACTCACAAGGAGAGTTTTGTAACATTTGACATAAATATAGATATGGTATTTTTATTATCTTAATAATTATTTATGGGTTTCCATAACTAGACAAAGGAGAAGCACATTCAGGAGCGAAGATGTTTCTCTTACAGCTCCAAGGCCTTTTTATCCTTCATTTAGGTATAGCTGTCCTGCAGGATATTTCTAGCAATCTCTGTAATTTTTCTGCTTATGCTTAAAATCCATTGTGATATCCCATTTCAGGTGCATTCAGCATGATCTACAGCTTGTAATGAAATTAAACATCATGAAAGCTAAGGAAATTCTCAAGTCTTTATTTCAGTCTTACTTAGCAATATAGTCATGGATGAATATAAAGAACATGGTTTTCCACAACAGTCTCCCACCCCAAGTCAATGGACAGGAACACTGCTGTTTCCTCCAGTGTATACGTATGAGTAGCCACCTATGTACAAATGCTACAAGCCTAATGCAGAGTCCTGACCTGCAACCCTATGCAGCATGCCTTCTCCTCTCTCTCTCTTCCACAATTGCCTGTCTCACCACTATCATTAGAGACACAAAATCTTTATTACAACGCCTCATTGTTATACATCAAGCATAGAAAACACATAAGGTGATTGCTGGAACTATTAAAATTGGGTTAAAAACTTTCCAACGCATCAATAAAAACTGGGAGGATAGTGGAACCATCATCTTCCTGGAAGAAATGTGGTCGGAAAAAAAACCTGTTATGATCATGATCAACCATCACTTAAAATGTTTGGTTCAGTTCAATTCATTTTCATTCATATAGTGTCTATTTACAACAAAGTTGTCTCTTGGTGCTTGGTGAAATCAAATCTTAAGTAGGACTCACTTCTATGTTTATTAGTGAAAGTAAGAGCATTTCCACATGCTGCAGCTGGTCAGGTTCAGGTTTAGCAACATTATGAGGTCAGCTGATACTTGAATATATTAAACGTCAAGGTTATTCCATCAATGGACTTTTTTTTCTTCCCTGATGGCACAGAAATGCTTCAAGATGACAATAATAGGAGTCATCAGGCTCAAATTGTGAAAGA
>JBAMYA010000021.1:5391060-5411020 GCA_037176975.1 Arrhamphus sclerolepis | reverse complement strand
GTTACTTTTACCCCACAGATATTACACATGCTTTTCATATTTTTTTACTAATTCTGAAAAATTTACTGATGTCCTGACGCCGGTTACTGGTTTCAGCAAGTCAACCTGACTTCCTCAAATGTGTTTCCATTGGTTAATCTTTTTTGTTCAAGAAATAATGGTGCAGTTACAAAAACAATACAACAAATTAAATGAAGGGGTAGAAACTTTTGCACATGACTATTTCAAAAGGGCCATGAGGGGAAATGTAGCTCTTTGTAAACAACAGGGAATGACTCAGTGTATGAAGTTGGCATATAGCGCAGATGCTTGAAGTTGCCTTAGGATTAATTCTTGTTTGTTCAACCATGCAGCATGCCCTTACAAAGGAAACATGCAAATCCTTGTATTGTAAAATGACTCAACTACTAAAGCAAAACTGGCACTCGTGAACGAGTTGTCTCACAGTATCTAAGTACATCTGGAATGCATGCAAATCAGAAATGCTAGGAAATCATGTTGGCTTGGTCCAATGGATGATGCCATCTCCTAAGGCTGACTGGCATTACAATTTTGATGCATCATTGTGATGCATCATTGCTCCATGCTTCCTCACATCTTAATTAGGTAGACATTAACAAACTACAGAAGAACAGCGAGAGCCAAGCATCATTTTCAGGATGTTAGTCAGTCCGTTTTGCAATATTCCTGCATATTCATGCTTCCTCATATCTTAATTTTGTAGACATTCATAAAAATTACTAAATTTTGCATTATATAAAAATCATAAATTGCTTGTCACTCCCCCCTCTTCTCTTATATGTCCCCCTTTATTTCCATCTTCTATATTGTGTTTCTTTTGATCACTTTCAACAGGATGAGACAGCGTCACCCCACACATTTGATATAGACAAGAAAAGGCAAACAAACAACCTAAAGCTACAGAGCCAGACTAAGTAGTTGGGAAGAGAGATTTTCTGACCCGTTTCAGAACCTTATAAGAAATGGCCACATTGCAAGTTTCTAATTGTACACACTATTTTAAACAGTTAGTGTTTTTTAATGCTCTTTGCGTCGCTGATCAGTGTTTCCAAATGCTGACTGATATTAATGCTGGTGAAAACGGGATTTTGCTCTGAACCATCATTGGAGTCACTCTGGTTGTAGAAACACATAATTAACCAACGTGATCTCGTTGATGAAGCTGCAGCACTCAGATGAGACATCAACAGCTTGTCTTCTTCCTTTTCTACACTCGCTTGCTACACTGCACAGCTCACTACTCCTTTTTGTAGAAGTGCGTATGTATGTGCCATTCTATGGTGCCACTTGACAGAGAAATCAAAATGTAGCATGTTTATAGTGAGGCTTTAGCCTTGGACCAACAAGCCAAATGGACCTTTGGTTTTCTTATAGAAGAAGAGTGAGCACCAAGCATGGTTTTCAGGTTTTAAGGCTGTCTGTCTTGCAATGTTTTGTGCATTTGTTCGATGTTCCACTATGTTGCATAATGTAAGAAAGTGTGATTGCTGTAAATATATTTGTGAATTTAATGAAATGGTGTGTAATATAATGTGCCTGCAATCTCATGCTGAAATTCAAGTCCTCCACAGTGTACCCATGCACTAGCCCCCAGCTTAAAAGAAATTCATATACTGAAATATTACTGCATAAAACCAGTTCAGTGTTCCTTGTTTGTCATTATTCATTTCCAAGTGATTTCGGTGGGAGTTTTTGTGATGATGGTATCTCTTTGGGATTGAATTTGAAAATGATCAGATTATATACAAGGTGAGTTTCCATTACCCTTGAAGTTGAGAGGAATTGCAAATAGAAAATATGAATAATGGAAGCATGTCAATTTTGAAAAAAAAACAAAACAAACAAAAACAGCAACTCCCTGTAAGAAGACTCTAGGTGGTTTTTCTGGCGATTTGAAAAAGAAATGGGGAAAGAAATTCATAAAACTGCAATAAAAACGTCTTCTGTGCATCTACAGGTCGAAAAATCACCCCAAAAAGATTTTATTCTTTAGAAACTTGCTTTCTTTTGTGTGATGTAGCATGCAGGTGGAATAAGAGGAGTTACTGCCTCATAATCCAACAAAGGTTTCCTGCGTTATCCTAAAGTTCTGAATCCACTGCTCCTCTATCATGGACATCATGGACAATTACCTCTCAGAAGTCCCTCAGATTGTCACTGTGTAAGGGCTTTGCCTTTCAACAATTCATCACAGACATCTTTTTCAAATACAAGTAATGAAGGCAGAAACAGAAATTAATGCCTCAGTTTTTGCTGTGCTTAAACTGTTCGTGCACGAATTACGGTGTCAAGTGAAGTTGGTTGATATGATGTGTTAAAATTTGGCGATTAAAATGCTGAGCATAACAACGTGCATGTAGAGAATCTACTTCGCAAACATATAACTCATGGCTTTAGTTCACACAGTATATTTATAATTAGAACTAAAACATTATTGTTAGTTTAATTTCCCTTTTTTTGTTGATAACTGCAGTCAGAACTTGTGCCCTGGTTTATAGCAGTTAATAAAACCAACTTTGTATTGAAAAAAATCAACTCAAATGTTCATTTTTTTCAATACAAAGTTGGTTTTATCAAAACTACTGTGAAAGATGTGGGTCTTGCCATTTCTCAAGTGGTTCTCAAACATGTTCCTAAGCAACCTTTTCTGTTGTGTGTGGTTGCTGTTGCTTTGATTTTCCTCTGTAGGACTGTTTATCAGCTTTGCTTGCAGCCTTTTAATTTTAGCTTCACATAAAAAGTTTATGTGGAGATCAGATTTAATAATGCTTGTGTTTAACTGCAGTATAAAGATACTAAATATATTTTGTGCTTATGCATTGTCTATGATTGCAAAGTGTTAATTTTTCAGATGATCTTGTGTGAGATGTGACTGACATGGTGAACCTAATTTATGCATGTAATGCAGCATACCTGGGGAGGAGGCTACAGATAAGGACACATATTGTGAACCACTTGGCGGATTCTGCTCCGGTTCAACACGGCACCTTGAGGGTTAAGTCCGATACAGCAGTTTACACTGCGGTTGGATGTTCGCTAGTACAGAGGAGTCTCACACTGTAGCGGAACTGCAGATCCCTCACAGATTGTTGCCAAGCTGAAGGGGATTTGCTTCGATCCCATGAGCGTGTAAAGAAGAGAGTTGGAGGGAGGGAAGATGTGTTTTTAAGGAAGATGTTGTGCAAGAACGCAGACCCGTGCAGGGCACAGGAAGTGTCAGCGTGTAGCTGCGGCATGTGTTTCATAGCCTCTCACCTGTGGTTGTAATTTCTGTGGTTTCAGAGCTTAGAAAACAGAAGGGAAAGGTGGGGGCAAGTCCCTCCCAGCCCTGAGTAGTGCAGTCATGCACTGCTGCTGATGTGTGTCTGCAGGAATCTCCTGCTGGATGTACTGAGGAATCGCAAAATTTTGGAGAGGCTTTTGTCTGTGTCATTTGTAATGACCTGGATGAACTGATGTAAGTACCTCTGATATTCTGCATTTAGCGAAATGGATAAAAGGGAAAGAAGTGGCAGCAAAGCTTTTGCTAATGTAACATTACAAAAATGCACATCTTTCATGGCTTCTGTGGTTGATAGTTTACTTATATGTCAGGCTTCAGTGAATTTGTTGACCTTGGTATCACTCTTGCATTACTGCATTTCTACCCCCAGTCTCCCCTCCGTTAGAGGTCCGCAGTATGGTGTCTGTCCAGGTTGTATGTGCAGAGTGTCACTTTTCTCTCAGGGGACCCCCTGACTGGTGGCAAGGCATGGACCCTCATTAGTATTTGCCTGTGTTCTCACAGGCAAGAGATTTTTAGCAGTTGTCAGCATTCCCCAGCACATCGATTTCACTTTCTGAAGTGATCAATCATTTTATTCTTTTTTTTTTTTTTTTGCCTTACTGGCCTCACCAGCAGCCACTGTGGAGTGTCGTCCTGTTTTCTGCCTCCAGCTGCACTGCAACTTTGGACAGCATTCTGAAGAAAATAAATCCCAGTTTTGACTAAATAGTTTGTTTATTGCTGTCGTAGTGTTTTCTATTGTTTTTGTAAATTCATTCATTCATTCATTGTTGGTAGGATTTAATGCTTGATCTAGCTACAGTCCACCTGAGGAGAAGAAAGTCAATTGTGGTCTAACATAGCCTGTAAATGAAGGATGTGTGCTGTGTCAGTACATTTTCTTCATTTATTTAAAAGTAATTTTCTTACGTTGGCTTATGTTTCAGTTATTAGAGAAAAGGTTAGCTAAACGTAGTGCTAGATATGTAATTTAACAGCACTTTGTTAATTATTAATAATAGATACACTGAACATTCATGTATTGAATGTACTCACACTGTAGTGGATTTCTGAAAAATGATAGACCTCTCAGTCTCTGCCTCGGATCTTCGAGACAAATCCAACTGCTGCAATAGAGAGAAAGTGAATGTTTGTTGTTTTGAGGTTGTTGGTTTTTTGTTTTTTTTTGCAGTATTATGTAATTTGCTCAGTCCGATCAATCAATCTGTGACATTTTATATAACGAAAGCTTATTAGATGTTCTACAGTGTTTGTGCTGCAAGTTTCTCTTAAATCACTCTGTTGCAGCATCACAACGGCAGAATTAATGAGAGCTATTTTTAGCTGCTCTGGTCCCAGAGTGGTCAGAATTGAATAAGGCTCTGCCTCACCCCTAAACCATACTACTGCAAAAAATCTGTTCTTTGTGAGGATTGAGCACCCTACTATACTGCCTCTATTCCATTTTTAGATGAAATATGATTTGTTTTTCTGCTGAATGAGCAGCTGATGAACCGACACTTTTTAATTTTAATGAAGTGAAACTCCATTTTTGCTTCTCTTGTCATGGGTTATGCTTGATTATGTTCAGTGTTTTATTTTATGGATATGATGTATAGATAAGAATTGCCCGCATTTGTAATGTAGCTGACTTCACTAATGAGGAAATTCACACATGAGGTGCATTTATCGCTCCCTGGTTTTGAGTTATTTGCAGGATAATGAAAATAAAGACAGAAACTGACATTTAAATTTAAAGTAACACAGAGGACTTTTGTCCTATTTAGTGCTTTGGTGGAGGTTATGTCAATTTTCCAGCACTGTCTCAGAGCTGGGCAATTAATCGAAAATGAAGCAAAATCTGTAATCAGCCTAATCTTTCTCATGTCAATTATTTCAGTTATCTCTCTGCTTTAAATGCAATAACCTCATGTTGTTAAACTGTGTGTGCTTCCTTTAACGTATTTTAAAGTCAAAGATATGTACTCTTTTTTTTTTTTATTAGAAAAATATCACATTTTTAATAGTTGATTATCTTTGTAGCTAAAACCTTGTCAGTGATCTATGAAGGCAAAAAAATAAAATTATAATAAGAAATAATTCCTCATTAATCGTAATCGAGGTAACTTGCTCAATTAATTTTGATACAGATTGATTTGATTTCCCAACACTTGTGCATTTACTTGTTTGGTTTGTTGCTCGCTTACTCTAAATTCCTCTTGCGTCATTTCTTTCCTCAGCATCTTGGTTGCCTCTGCCGTGATGTTTGCTGTAGCTCTGTGGGCTAGTTTCACTGTTGTTAATGGCCGACAGAGTACACAATAACAGGCACAGACGATCACTGCAACTCCATGACACTTCCTAATAAGCTAATATTCTTTCAAATTAAATAAAATATATTTTGATGTTAACAAAAGCTGTTTGTTCATCTTTAAAGTGTAAGAACATGGTACCTGCAAGAAGATGCCAGAAATAGAAAAGCAAGAGATTATATTCGTTGTTTTACTCATGGTGCATTCACATTACCATAATTCATTGAGGCAGATAAACAGATGGTTTTTTTTGTACCACATCAGATAGATTTATATTGAGAAATAAAGCTGACCAATCAGATTTATGGATGTCATTTGACATACTTTACCCGCAGCGGACCATTGGCTCAGCCTCAGCTTTGTCCTGTCTCTTTGTAACATGGCGCTGCGCGGTTCGAGGAAAAATGGGCTTCAAATCTATGGGTCACATGACCCAATAGTTTGCCCAGTATTTACAGTCAATGATTGATTCCAGATATTTACAAAACGGCCAATAATTGGCTTGATTGAAAGTTTTGCTTTGGCGTTAACACACATGCTGCAATGTTTTATACTGCAGGGGGAAAAAAATCACTGGGGCATATTGATGATTATGTTGTTTGCCATTTGTCTCTTGACCAAACGCAGTTTTCCAACCAGTGTGTTTCTGCAGTTTCCGTATTCTCCATGTTGTCCATCTGTGCTGAAGTCCATCTGTGTTGTAATGCTGGCTCCCAAGTTGCCTCGATGTAATCCTCCAAGCATGACCCAACCAACATGGTGTGTCTTCACTGTGGAACGGCTGCCAGCCTTGGCTCTGGATTGTGCTATGAAGCTTCTCTTGGCACCAGCCGTTTGTGGCCATAAAGGGCATGCACAACACTTCCACTAAAATTCATCAGTCACTGGACACTTATTCAGTTTTACTACAAACTTTATGCTATTTGGAGTGTTGAATCTTTTCAGTTAACTGAAATGATGATTGCTTTTTGTCTTTCTTTTTTTTCTCCACACAGATTTTAGTTTAATGTGGGGACAAAAGCTTTGTGAATCGTTTTTATGTCTCTCAACGGAACAACGCATTTGTTTTTCCACCAATAACAGGCTATTTGAACAGATGTGTTTACATGTGCATGTTGCACTGAATAAGCATCGTCCTCCTGAAATATCAATGTTTTTTATTTAAGGCTTAATTCCATAATTCTTTTCCTAAACCTCTCACTGTTAAGAGGAACCTTCAAACACGTTCGGAAAATGTCAGGCCAGAAGAACAATGTCAGACTGTTCTCCCTCTGTTACCAAAGCAACAAGCTCTGCATGTAGAGACATCAAAATTACATCCTCTCAAAGAAAAGGTGTTTGTGTGTATTGTTTGTGTATGTGTGTGGTTGCAAATGAATGAGGCTGAAATGGAGATTATGCACCATGTGGGACCCTCCTTAGAAAATTCAGTTATGGTTTCAGTTTTTCTCTCTTTGGAATTTTCAGTTTTATCTATTTTTTGTGTGTGTGTGTGTGTGATTTATATGTATTTAATCAGACATGGTAAGCAGTCTCTAATCTTATTTTCCAGGCAAGAAAATCTTGTTCTCTGTAGCTGAAGGGAATGAGATTCCCTATTCCCAGGGCCTAAACATTATACATTTGTTTGTATACATTATTCCTGCATTTGTAAATTATTTTTTAACAGATCAATCAAGCATCTTAATATTTATTAGTTTTATGGAATGCCAGTTCCAATACAAAACAAAAATATCACAGCTTTGTTGCAGCATTTCCACAATGTTGATCAAAAAGACACAAGAATAAATCCTGCTCCCTAAAGAGCAAACTTTTCAATGAGAAATGCTCTCAGCTTTTGTGCTCAATGCCTGTGTTTTCACCAGAGTATTTTTTCCTTCTTTTGATTGTAGTGCATTCACTTTAAAAGACCGGGGGGAGTTCCCTTGTTCAAACTTTTGTTCACCCTCTTTGTGTGTGTCCCACCATAAGCTGCTTTAGTGGTTTGTGACTGTTGCTGCCAAGCTGAGAACGTCTGGGGCCACTTGTGGCGATTTATTCAGCTGCCTGTACTCGCAGAAGCCAGCCAGTGTTTGGCACTCAGCCAACAGGTCGTAACAGACATAAGGATGATGTGTTGAAGGAAGCCCAGTGGTAAAAAAAAATAAATGGTACAGAAGCTGTGTCAGTCAGCTTAGTCAATACTTTATTATTTTGCTAACTGTTTAAACTTGTCGTGCTGATATAACGCTTATTAATCTTTATGTCCGATGTTAGTTTTGGGTTTGAAGTTGACAACATGGCAGCAGCAAAGTTTGTGGCAGTCCATAGTTGAAGACTTTAAATTAATTTCTGTACCTTCACTCGTCCTGGCTCACACTTCATGTGCTTTAACCAAGCGGCAACCATCCCACTTCTGGGCTGAAGCGCATCTTTTGTCGCAGTTCCTCAACTCACCACTAGGTGCTGGCTACAAAACTGAGCAAATCACCATTGACCCCCATGTTATAATTTACAGCATAATTAAACATATTTATGGTTAAATTAAAAAAACAAACAAACAAACAAAAAAATCCCGATGTTTTCATCTGTGATTGCATATTACATCTATGACAACTGTACCATATCAGATAAATTTATATTTAGGAATAACACAGACCAGTCAGATGCCAGGATGTCGTTTAATGTACTTGACCAACAAGTAGCCATTGGCTCTGCCATTGACGTTGACAGCTTTGTCCCGCCTCTTTGCAACACGGTGGGGCACAGTTTGAGGAAAACTCTGCCTCAGATTCTCTCTGTACAAATCTATGGGTCATGACATCAATGGAACATCCAGTAGTTACAGTCAACGGCTTCAACAGAAAATTATAGTTTTCTGAAAAGTTGATCATTCCATAACAATTTCTTTTTCTTTTAGATTAGGGTCACAGGGCCTAGAATCGTTTTATGCAAAGAATGGGGTTGATTGTTAATAGTTCTGTGAGATGTATTTTTCCCCAAAGATATAGGTTAGATAGTATTTTATATGTGGGCTGGAACTTATACAGCATACATGAAATAAGATGTGCATTGTGGGGTACAGAGGACAGTGTTAACAGCTGACAGAGCTGACCTTCATCTTATGTATTTTAGTACTTAATGTTACTGTGGTTGGATCAGTGGAACTCATTGTGTAAAAAATATTTTTAAAAATATTTTATTTATTGTACCTGTGTTTATAGTACCTAAAAGCACTATAAACACAGGATTTCACATCATAGACTTACTCTGAGTTAGACAGTCATGCTGACAGTGTGTGATCTGTTTGTAAACCAAACTCATTAACCTTTTGGCTGGTGCCGACGATATTTATAACGGTTGTAATTGTTTGCATCCTAATTAAAACATGGCTGTTAAAGTTCCAGGATGAATTAGGTCCCTGTTCCTTCTATTTGAAGAGGAGCTGAAGTAGAAACAAATATGATACTATTATTTATCAAAATGTTGTGCACATCTTCTGCAATCATAGATTTGCTTGATTTTTCCATTTGCTTTAACCATTGCTATTTATAGATATACTCCTTATATCATGTATTTGTAATGGCATAGTTGAATATACCACAATCACTCAGTTGTCTATTGTATTTATACACTTAATGTTTTTTTTCACAATAATTTGCTTTGCTGCAAAGTGTTAAATAGACATATGTTTGCAGGAAGCATTGTTTTGCACATCATAAAGCTTGTTAAGCTTCACAAAAAATGTTCATTTAAAAAAAAAAGCCTGCAGCATCTGAGCCTGCAGACTCAAGATAAAGGTTAAAGGCATTCATGGTGGATATTCTGTTTGCATCTATTTTATAACACTGACTTTAATACCTGATAAGTTGGAAATATTATATTTGTATAGTTTATATTAGCTCTTATGAAAGCAGATAGCCCATTTATAGCAGTATTTGGATAAACAAAAACGTGTGTAAAATGACTTTGATTAGGGAAAAAAGTCAAGTTTGTCTGTGACCTTTTTGACAGAAATGCTGCTAAATGCCTTGACTTTTTTTTTCTTTCTTTTCCTGTCTGAATATTTGTGTTAAACACTGTATACCTGTCTTTCAGAGTGCAGCAATGGAGGAGACAGTCATTTGGGAACAGCACACAGTAACACTACACAGGGTAGGTATCTTCTATCCTCCATTTGCTCTACATATCTTTGTGGAAGTGAGTCCCCAGTCTACCCACCCAGTCTGTGAAGCTGTATTTGTTTCTAGAATCACATTGTGTTTTCAGTGTATAGATAGTTGCTGGTCCAATGTTTGGCTGTAAGGCCTGAATAATGTGAACAAAAGGCAGATGCCACATTTAATGCAGAGACTAAAATGCTGTAAACTAGTAGTGCATTAGCTTGTTATTTTGAAAAGAAAAAAATACATTCTAGAGCATTCTAACAGCAGATGTGTTAGTGTATAACTGTTTTTTTAGCACTGAAGATTTAAACAATGGTTTAGTAATATTTGTAGACGGATGATAATTTTCTCCCTCCTGTCTCTCAGACAAATAACTGAACACTTTCATCTCTGTTTCTCTGTAAAGGCACCAGGGTTTGGCTTTGGAATAGCCATATCAGGAGGTCGGGATAACCCTCATTTTCAGAGTGGCGAGACCTCCATTGTCATTTCGGATGTGCTAAAAGGTGGCCCAGCAGAGGGCTTACTACAGTAAGATTTTGTTATTCACAGCCCCAGTTGGATTTCTAGATTTGGCATTTAATTTCTGTGTCTGCTCCTGAAAGACTCCAGAGTTTCTGTTCTTGCTGTCTTTTGACTCTAGGGAAAATGATAGAGTGGTTATGGTCAATGCTGTCTCCATGGACAATGTGGAGCACGCGTACGCTGTCCAGCAGCTTCGCAAAAGTGGGAAGATTGCCAAAATTGTGAGTATCAACATTAACAATTCATATATATACATATATATATGCATATAAAATAACATGTATGGTGTTTAGACGTGTCTCATATGTTAGACTATTAGCTTGAAGAAGTACAAATGAATGGAGGAGAATGATTGATTTATGTGAAGTGACTGGTTGTCAGGTTGATTTCAAATCTCATTTCGGTTCAGACAATCAGACGGAAGAGGAAGGTGCATGTCCCCATGGGTCGTCTGGGGGAGAGGGAAACAATGTCAGAGCATGATGAGGAGGAGGACAGCTATGATGAGGAGATATATGAGACACGGAGTGGACGCAGTGGTGCTTACAGCGGTGTGGGCGGTGCTATGGGAAGGCGCAGTGGCCGGAGCAGTGGGCGAAGGGACAGGGAACGTGAGCGCAGTGGCTCGCGAGAGAGAAGTCTCTCCCCACGTACTGATCGCCGCTCCCACAATCTTCCCCCACGCCCTGCCAAGGTCACGCTTGTCAAATCCCGCAAAAATGAAGGTGAGGCTCACAAAGTCGGAGACAAAAAGAAGAAAAAGTAATTGATAGTAGGGCATTTTTGGTGTGTTTTGAACTATTATTCCTGCTACCATTTCTGTACATATTGTTACCAAAAAACTCGTACTATTTCAGAACAGAATAAAATCTCTAAATCAGCACTGGTTAGCTGCCAGAGAGAAAAAAACAGGCCAGCCTCAGCAAAATCTGAGTAAACTCAAATAAATCTAAGTCAAAGAGCAATTAATCTTCTTTAATCATTAGTGTTAATCCCAGCGGTAGGAGCAGCGATCAGCCAAGTGCAGTCAGTGTGGTGTCATGTGAACTCTGTGCTAACATCATCTTTGTTGCTGTCGTTCACTTTGTAAGCAGAATATGGCCTGCGACTGGCCAGCCATATATTTGTCAAGGACATCTCCCCCGAGAGCCTGGCAGCCAGAGATGGCAACATCCAGGAGGGAGATGTTGTACTGAAGGTGAGACTGGTGAGAGGAGAAGAGGAAACCTTAAAAAGGGTTGAGATGTTCTCTTTTTATTAATGATGTAAAACAATGAATGAGTTGCTTTAATCAGGTGATAGTTCCTGAACTGTTTCAGTATGTAGTAGCACTCAATAGAAGGCAGGTCATTTCAGTAGGAAAAGATCTGATTCCCTTCTACTATTGGGTGTACTTACATTTACTGAAAGAAATTTAAAAAATAAACAAGGTTTAAACATGCCATGGCTGCGTGGCTTTCCGTGGCTGGACCAAACACTTGTAAGTGCTCTCTGAGACTTATGGGAACTTTCTGGTGGGCTTTTTCTCTGCTTATATTCAAATGATAGATAAGAACACTGAAGTGACATTTTTACTGTCCACTGAGTGGTAGATGAATAAAAATCATGTTGGAAAACTCAGATATTGGCTCCACAGATCTTGGCTTAACAGTTGCTCTATTCCATTGTATTTTATTTACTCTTTCAGTGGTTATAAGTAAGATAACTATTGTTGTGTAACTTTTTCCACTTTTTTGTGTTTTGTTGAGTTCTGGTGTTGCACGTAGGTGGCAACCATCGCACTTCTGGATTGAAGCTGTTTCAGGAAATACGTTTTGTTGCAGTTCCTCCACTGACCACTAGGTGCTGGTTTCAAAACAGCAAATCCCCACTGACTCCTCATGTTAAAAGGTCCAGCTTTGCAGCAGAATTAAATATATTTACATCCTGGTACAAAAATCAGTTTTAGATTTTACATCCATGACAACTGTACAGGGGTGATTTTTTTTTAATTTTTATACTGCATCAGGTATATTTATATTAAGCAATAAAGATGATCACTCAGACGCCTGGATTATTGACATGTTTTGATTTGACATGCTTGAAAGAGAGCGAGTCATTGGCTCTGCTGTTGGCTTTCAGAGCTTTGTCTTGCCTCTTTGCAACATGGCGCTGTGCAGTTCGAGGAAAACTGGGCTTCATAGACTGTCTGTAGATACCAGTGGGTGACGTCACTTCTCGTTGGTCCGTCTTTTTGTGTGTATGATCAAGACCGCACACCATTCAGTAACGATGTTTCGATTAATCACTGTACAGATCCCTCAGAGAAGCTCCTCCTCTGCATAAAAGTTATATGTACTATAATCATATGTAGTTCCTTTAGTGCCTTTATTATAGCTCTCCAAATTATCACGTTCTTAAGATAACACATTTGTAGTTATTATCATGCAAAAACTATGAAACAAAGGAAGTGCTATATTTCTGTTTTTGCTTTTTTTTTTTGAATAAAATAATAATTGTTTTGTTTTTTGTTGTGCTATGGCTTACATCCTTCTTTTGTAATTTCTTCAGATTAATGGCACAGTGACAGAGAACCTCTCCTTAATAGATGCCAAGAAGCTGATAGAAAGGTCAAAGGGTAAACTAAAAATGGTGGTTCAGAGAGACGAGAGGGCAACACTGCTGAACATCCCTGACCTCGATGACAGCATTCCTTCAGCCAACGCCTCTGATAGAGACGGTGAGAGTGGTGCTGAGCTTTGGGTTCACCCAAAATGAAAGCCAGACCGTGTTAGTGTGTACAACTGCAGTTACTGAGCAGTCCTTCCTGTCTGACCAGACATTTCAGATATCCATTCTCTGGCATCCGACCATTCCAATCGATCGCATGACAGACATCGTAGGAGCCGCTCCCGCTCTCCAGACAGGCGATCAGAACCCTCAGACCACTCCAGACATTCACCCCAACAAATTAGCAACGGCAGGTAAAGATCATCCATCTTCATATTTGTATTTTAAATTTGAAAATGTTCTAACATAAATTAGAGTGGTTGGATAATATAAACTGGATTTTCATATAATTTAACTCAATTTTCATGGTATTTGTTACTTCTTCATATATAAATATATATATATGTGTGTGTGTGTGTGTATGTATATATATATATATATATATACACATATTCCATGGTTTTGACTTTGTTGCATTGCTGCAACTGTCCAGTATTCATGCCGTTGTCCAAGTACGTCATCTGTATTTTGTACTGCACTAGAAGGGCTGTATTCATCCACAGAGCTCCTAAAAACTCATTCAGTGGCATTAGATAGAAATACTTTGATTTGCTCTTTGTACAAATCTGAAATACTGCACATGAGACCACAACTCTAGGTCAGTGTATCAAGGTAAATCCAATTGAGGAACTTCTCCAGAGAAATTCAACTTTCTTGCAGCTGCAAGAAAGTTGGGGGGCAAAAAAACACTGGTATCAGATTCCCAGCATACTCATCAGTGGTGTTGCAAATAGAACATGCGTGATTTCATGACATGGTGTCAGGTGGTTTACATTCAGACATTTTTAGTCTTGATTTGTTTGGAGCGACGAGCAAAAACAATTCATATCCTGTGCTCTGTTTGACAGCCAGAAAGGAGAACACATACAGGCCAGCACACACACTCAAACACACAATGCACAAAGGAACAAGGCCGTCCGCAGCAGCACATGCATATGTAATGGTATGAAAAAGATAAATAATAATATAAAACTCAAAACCATATCAGATGCAGAAGATAGCAGATCTCACAGCTGTGACCACTAAGCATTGTTGTTGAAGCACCAAAGGTCTCTTTCACTTGACCCTAGGCCCACGTCACTAACATAAACCTTGAAACAAAACAGAAAAAGAATGAAAATATAATTTCCTACTTCCTACACACTGACATTGGGGCCTGTGCTTAATCATGTAATGAAGGTAATGTTTAACACATTTGCATCCAACAGGTTCAGGCTCCATGACAAAGGAGATCCAGTCTATTTGTAACACTCAGATGTCTGACTGCCATCCGTACTCAACATTCGCACTGCATTCATTTTTGCTTTCAGCATTGATTGCACTGGTCTTGTGTGTGATACCACTTATGAAGGTGCTTGTACTGTACTTCATCATAGATATCAGACTTTTGTGAAAGGAAACAAGTAAATACTGCGAAAAGTCAGTCTATATTACAATAATTGGGATAGAGTAAAAGACTGAAGCTAAACACAAAGCCAACCACAGGTATTTTTAAGGTTTTCTTAACAGTCCACTCTTTTGTTCAAGCATTATTTCTCTCCCAGCACTGGAGTGGCCTTCTATGCTGATTTTGACCTCTTGTGGGATGTAGGAGGATTTGAGCAGAGTTAGGGGAGGCTCTTCCTCAGCTCTGTCAGTCTGGTCTCGCTCTGGAGCTGACCAGCGCCTCTTGCGGACTGAGGGTCTCTGTTGATCGATACACTGTAATTTAGACAGTGCAGACATGTCTGTTGTCACTGATTCATGTCTTACATCTCCAGTCCCTGGAACTGCTAGCACTGGTCTAGCTCTGTAGATCCCCTCTCCTTGTCCTTCAACTGGTCCCATTCCTGCTGGTAGCTCAATTCCTGGTCCTGCTCCAGTAACCTGCTGTCTCTCCATCCTGTCTGCATTAGAACCCTTCCTGAGGAGACCGCTGTTCCTGCCTGCAGCGTTGGGACTCATACTGTTCCTTATACTGGGATCCACACTGTGAGAGGAGTTGGAGAGGTTACCGGTCTTCAGCTTGGTCCCCGTAGCCTGACCGTCTGTCACTGAGCCATTCTTCAAGCTGCGGAGGGTCAGTGACACACACACGTCACCCACACACAGCTTTGCACAGGACAGCTCAAACAGCTGCGTGGTCCGGTCGGGGCAGCATGATGACCAGCCCTGGCCGAATACAAAGAAAGGGTACTCTACCAGCACCTCCACACACACCTGGACAGGAGCACATGAATAAGAGACAGAGTTATCTTTCTGCTAAAACACATTCTGAAACACATTAAAACACATTCAAAGTCATCAGGCACAGAATCTGTATAAGACTGCAAATGCACTCTCATGTTTTTTTTATGCCTCTCTAAAGTTTAGTCTGTAGAACAAAAACATTTCAACACATCAGGAAATGAACATTTAAACTTTAATTTAATCTGTTTTTTTTTCCTTTTGTATCTTTTGTGTCCTTTAGTCCTTTATCCTGTCCTATCAGTAACTAATACTAACACCCGAGCTTCATGAAAGTAACGTCAGAGAACGTTATCTCCTTGTGCAAGTTCATGTGTTTTATAGCAAAACCAGACCAATTTGTTTGACAGAATATGAGATTTTAAATGTGCAAAGGCCTTGTCATGAGCTGGTGATAGTAGAGGGTCAGTATGAGAGGGGTCAGATAGATAACACTTAAGGAATCATTTATTTTTGCCCTTAGGGTTAGAGTTAGGGTTAATTATTAGAAAGAAATACAGCATTTTGTATCTTCTGAAATACAAAAATTAAATTTTCATATTCATATTTTAGAGCAAGTTGCTATTCCAATTAATTATGAAAATTAGAATTTTCTCTTACATGTGTTCTCTTCATGACAGAATTAGAGAGTTTAACAACCATTCAAAACATCCTTTAACAGGTGAATTATCAGTTTTATACATGGGTACTTGAGTGAACAGCATGGTTTATATTTTTGAACTGCAAAATGAATTCTTTTAAATGTTATTTTTAAAATAAAATGCAAAGATTCTGATGACTTCAGAACATGGCTCTTTCCACTCCTCACTCCTGCTAACTCTCTTGTTCAGTTCCTCGTACATGAGTCCTCAACTCCTCATTACCAAATGTACATTTAACTACTTGACATTTTCAAAATAAAATAATGACATTTCCCAACACTATTATTTCTCATTTTTCAGACATAATTCTGTCTCTTCAGCTTTCTGACTTGTTCTGCATGTACTGATCAGTACATGAGTTTGCCAAGGCTATCCAGTTTAAAAGCTGTCAACCCTGGGCACACAATGTACAGATGCTTTCTGGAAATAAAAAATTGAATGGCTCGATTCTTTCCTCAAAAATTCAAATTCCAGGAAACCTAACATAGGTTGCCTTTTGCTTTACTGACTTTACCATCCTTCAGAAATGTCTAGAAACACTTCCTTAACTCTCACAACATCTGATCCTTTACCATCCTCAGCTCCTTCAGTATCTTCATCTTTATAGTCACTATTGCTAGCTTCTTCTACTTCTTTTTCAATCGTTCATCATCAGTGTCGTAGTTTCATGCTCACTTGACTCAGACGGTAATTGCTCCACTGTCTTGTAGGCCTTTCTGTCCCATTCTGCACTTTTGTTTTTTGGAAATGGAGCACTGAAACTGACATAATGGAACTAATCTGCTAAAATATACATATGTTACAAATAGTGCAAGTTAGACTCTATCAATATGGATGATTTCACGGTAAAATAAAATGCTTCAGGTTAAGTATTTCAAGGAAAAAAGAGTCACATGTTAATTGTTAATGAAATATGACCCAGTCATGCATGACAGCCACATGAGTGGACAGATGATTAATTCTTTCCTAAATTAATTCTGGATTTGCATTTTAACACTTATATTGCCCTTATTGACATGCAGGGACCTTTCACTGAAAAAGGATTTGCATGAAATTCTTGACCTGGATGGAATGCATGGTATTCCATTATTCATCTTAGTTTTGAGAAATACCATATATGGAGCACTTACGCTGATTTGTCAATAAGTGGTAGTCTACGAGATGCTCAATGTGCAACTACACCATTCAAATCCATGCATAGGCATGCACAGACCAAGAGCACCACGGAGGAGTGAACAGGTGCTTTACAATAAAATTAAAATCTATCCGTGGCCAATAGAGTTCAAAAAACAGTATAGATATGCCAATAATATGCCCTAATCTTTTCTGAAAAGGTCATTGCAGCCCTGACTCACTTATTACAGATATAATCTCCTTAAGAATGATCAATGTTCACAGGCCTACACAAGATGGATGGATGGATGGATGGATGGATGGATGGATGGATGGATGGATGGATGGATGGATGGATGGATGGATGGATGGATAGAGTAGTAGCTGTCTCTGGGTGGAACAGGAGCCTAATTGTTTTAAACGCCTAATTTGATGGCACCAGTGAAGGTGTGGTTAAAGGGCATGGGCAGACAGGGAACCTCCTCTTCTGGAGTTCACCATCACTAGGATTTTCACTTATTAGGAATGGGTATCAAGAACTGTCAATAAACTGGTACCAGTAGGCAAAGGTCTATAATTATGAACTAATTACATTAACTCTGTCAATTCAAGTTGAATGCAAATACTTGTGTTGTAAAAGCACCTTTCCTGGACAAGAATGGCGCTATTTAAGTACATTGTTGTAAATATTTCATTGCCATTATATTCAAATATTTACAGTTTGGCATCTAGGCTGGAACCATCCCCCACAGATTATATCTACATAGACTTTGGGGTTTAGAGCTGCACTACATGTGACAGATAAGAGCAAAGTGCAAGCAACAAAGTGGAGATCTGAGCTCAATACATATGGGATTGGAATCGAGAACTGGTTCTTGTTGAGAACCGGTTCCCAGTGTTTCAATTCCTTGGAATCGTTTGCCAAATTTGTAAACGCCTCCGTCATGGGTTCCACTGGGCGAGAATGACGTCACCGCGCACGTTACGTGCGCACGCAAGACACAGCGTGCGTTGGGACTCCAAAGCAGCCAGCGTGTGACGTACGAGCTGTGAGGGCTTCAGACCTGTCATAAGGGACAATAAAAGAGTAGAAATAGCTCTGGAGTACGAAAACTAGTCTCTGTTTTTCACGAACTTCTCTTCTTACAGTATCCAGCGGGATGAATACAACCCGTTGGGGCAAACATGGCTAACACAAGAGAGCCACACCTTTCAAAATAAGAGCACACAACATAGCCGGAACTCCCCCGCTTACAATAGTAAACATGAGGCCCAAGCAGTACAAACGCTCGAAAGTCTGGTTATACTTCACTAAAAAGACGACAACAGGGCAACTTGCAATATTTGCAAAGTGGATATTTCACCAAAGGCAGGAACTATTACCAACATGCAGGAATATTTGCACACACAGCATGTAGTAACTATTAATGAATGTAGCGTTTTCGATCCGCTCTGGACATGATTCTCAACCCAGCAGCAGCAACATTATCATGTCCTCGACTAATAAAACTGCTGGTAAGTAACTAATACTGCCTATTATGTTACTACCATTTGCATCATTGTAAAACCTGCTATTAGTAACGGTCAACGTTAAAGTAATGCCTTCTCATGCATTTCATTTAGATGACCATCACATAGACAGAGTCGGGCTCAGAGCCAGAGGCTTATTTTTCTGAAAAAGAATAGTTAATACTTCAAAGTTAATGGTTGCAGATTTGCACAGTGCACAGTTCAGTTGGATTTGACTTGATAGTTTTATTTTTGAGTGCTCAGCTCATATATCCTTTTAAAAAGAAGAATTTTAATTTCTGTTAGACAAATGTTGGACATTTTTGTGGAATTGCCACAGAATACTTTATGTTGTATTTTGTTAATTCCTACAGAAGAATATCTATTTTATTATTATTAAAATTTTATTTTAGTGGTTCTAATTGACCTGTTGTCTTTTTTTTTTCCAAATGAGAATCGATAAAGAACTGAATCATTCAGCAGAATCAAAAATGGAATTGGAATTGTAAAAATCTTATCAATTCCCATCCCTATACATATATATACATTTTTAAGTGAAGAATGCAAACTAACAAGAAACAGTTACTGTCAGGTTGTTGAAATGAGTGTAAAGGCCGTTCACTTGGTCTAATTTAATGTAATGCCAAGAGGAGAACATAAAGAAGAGCGCCCTCAGCCAAATAATCCTGAGGCTCAACCCCTGTAACAGCACAAGACCTCAGGACAGCCCTCACACAATTCTGACCCGCCAAATTATAGGAAAACAAAAAGAATGTTACATTAACCTTTGGAAACCTACCACAAAAAAGCAAAGCAAACTTCAGTGCTTCGTGGTGGCAGAATATCTGAGCACCGTGACTGAAACTGAGAAAGACTTTAACCATGCACAGACTCAGTGACCACAATTTAGCTGTTAGAGACAGGCAGACCTGACTGTCCAGAGAGGACAGGTTGTGTCAGCTCTGTCCACACAGACAGGTGGAGACAGAGACACACTTCCTGATGCACTGCAGCAAATATGAACGGATCAGAGCCGAGTTCCTCTCCAAAATAAAACAGAAAGTCACTGACTTTGATTCTCTGCCTCATCAAACTAAAATGCAACACATCCTTGGAGAGAACAGAGCCAGCAGCTTAGCAGCAGCTAAATATGTCAGATTATGCCACAGGAGGACAACCATCACAACACCTGACACACCTGTCCATATTTACTCACAGTCTGCACTTTTCTTTTTTCTTTCGTTTGTTTTGTTGCATTCCTCAGTTAATTAATACATTATTATCTGAACTACCTAACCCAATATCGGTGTATGTGTGTATACATATCCATATACACACACAAATATATGTGTGTAAAAATATATATATACATATATATATATATATATATATATATATATATATATATTTTTTTTTTTTTTCTTACTTTTCTTT
>JBAMYA010000021.1:5375741-5390960 GCA_037176975.1 Arrhamphus sclerolepis | reverse complement strand
ATCCATCTTCATATTTGTATTTTAAATTTGAAAATGTTCTAACATAAATTAGAGTGGTTGGATAATATAAACTGGATGCGTCTGTCTTTTTCATATAATTTAACTCAATTTTCATGGTATTTGTTACTACTTCATATATAAATATATATATGTGTGTGTGTGTGTGTGTGTATGTATGTATATATATATATACATATGTATATATATAAAAGGCTATGGTGAAGATGATATGTAGTTAGAGCTAACAGATCACTTGACCTGAAAAATGAACAGAATATTTTTGATAATTGATCATTCAAAGTGAATTCTTTGCTGGGTGCATTTGAGCGTGTGAAATATATCCTCCACACCATGTTGCCAGGGGAAACTACTGAAGGATTTAAAAATAAATAATAGAAAATTAAATAAGAAAACACACACATTAAGAAAAAGTCAGAATTGGAATAGAGAAGCAAGCCAAGACTCTTCTCTTCAGATGTTCAGCACTCCAAACTCTTAAATATTGTGCTTTACACTAACAAATTCACTTAATCAAGTTTGTTTACCCCTTTTTTATTCTTTCATACTTCAACAGCTGGAGAATACCGTAAGTTTGGCACCATTTCCTTGTGATAATAGTTCTTTGTAGTACTGGTAGTAAAGTCATGTAGAATAGATTTAATGTAGTTTAGCAGATGGGTTGTAAATGAAAAACTACTGTAAAGTGACAGCCATTGCTCTCGTGGAGACATGAGGACCTTCCGTTTCAAAGATCAGTGATTTTGTCTGATGAAAATCACAATGTCATGAATGTTGCTGAAGAGACGTTATGACATCAATTATTCAGTGATGTTGAGATGAAAATGTCCTGTGAATGTGTTCAGGGGATCTCTTTATCGCTTGAATGTTTGGAGCAGGAGGGAACCACAGGTTTGGCACAGGAACAATTTGACTCCAGCAATAATGTATCAATGGATCATCACAGGCTTCCAGTATGAAGTTGAAGATCTAGAAGAAAAGAAATGTTTAAATATCTGATTATGAGAAGAAAAAAAAACACCGACAGGCAAAGCAATGACCTCAAGACAAAGATGCTGCTTTCTTTCCTGCTGTTCCTTCACCTGTTAGCAGCCAGCATGTCTACCCAAGAGAACATTTCTCACGTTGCCTTCAAGCTTTGCATTCTCAGAATGCATAATTTATAAACTAATGTATTCATTTTTAGAGAGAACTTATTAAAAAGAGTATCTGTTTATCACCTGTAGTCACAGAAGTCGTGACGACGAACGGATCTCAAAGCCGGCTTCAACACCAGCAAAGCTAGTGGAGGAGCTTCCTCTGCCCAAACCAAAGGAGTCGGCAATAACAAAAGATGAGAAAAAGCTTCCACCCCTTCCAGGTCAGTATTGCATCAGTCAACCAATAGGCCGTGTGTGTGTGTAAGAAATCAGCTATTAGTAAATCAAAATTCGAAACTCTCACGTCTGTCTTCCTAAGACCTGTCGGCCAGTGAAATGCAGTGTTTTTGTCTGTCATCTTCAGCATAAAATTAAAGGGCTTTATGACAGCTACATGAATTCTGGTCTGAACTAGTTATTTTTGCCCTTTTTAAAAGCGCAGCTATAAAAAAAAAAAAAAAAAGTTCAATCTGAACTCCTGCTGAGTCTCGCTGAGTTTGCCTGGAGTCAAGTGAAAATAAAGCGAATGAGTTGAGTGAATCTGACGTTCCTCACCAGCCTGCAGCGGTCTGTCTGTCTCTTTGACCTCCCAGCTAAGGACACTGTGTGTGTTGGGAGTGTATGTGTGTGCACGACTGCCTGTTTGATGGTTTTTAGTGGTCGTGTACGTTTTTTTCATACATTTATTTATTAGTGTTATTTTTCCAGAGATTTATACTCGTATCTTATCTTACTACTACCGCCGTGCCTCGTTTCCACGCTCAATGTCAATCGTATGAAATACGGAACACGCTTCCTCGTGTTCAGTGTATGGAAGTGCAGTTTTAACTCGTTGCTAACGTTGTTAATGCCAATTCATTGGCGACGAGAGAGAGAAATACCGACTACCGAATACCGATATTGAATATTATGAACATTCAAAAACATGGATGTATTGAAAAAAGTTTCATTTTTCAAAAGCTTGCTATTATTTTTTGTGTGGAACTTGCTAACATTGGATCCTATACAGCATTCAGAAAGCACTGGCGAAGGAGATTTGCAACATCAGATTATGGAGGCTCCTAGTAGGAATAAAAGAGCTTCCAGATTTATCACGCTAGTGCCTGGAAGCAAATGGAAACGAGATGTCAGTGTCGTGTGTCGCATCATTAGGTTCATTAATACCATGAGTTTTATGTGTGGTTTAATGCAGAACCCAAACCAGTGTATGCTCAGCCTGGACAGCCAGATGTAGACCTGCCAGTCAGTCCCTCTGATGCCCCAGTGCCAAGCGCTGCCCATGATGACAGTATCCTAAGGTAATGTTAACAGTTTTGTAATATATATGTGTTTGTATGTGTGTGTATAATTTTATGAATATGCTGTCCTCTGATTTCAGTACTACATGAAGCACATTTTTTTGGAAATGTGTATGTTATTTTATTTTTTTTGTAGCAAGTTCAGTGATATGAAAACCGTGACAACCATCAGCATTTGTGCGTGACAGACTGCTATATTTGTTGCACAAAAAAAAAAAAGTAATGTATGCACATGTTTTGAGCACTCTTGAAAGTGCTGTTAATACAACTGGCTGCAACCCAAGAGTCAGTTTGCTATTTATGAGATAAAGGAAATGTCAGAGGGTGTCCCATCAGGGGAAATCAGTTTCACAATTGTTTTGATCCTCAGGCCAAGCATGAAGCTGGTGAAGTTCAAGAAGGGGGAGAGTGTGGGCCTGCGGTTGGCTGGCGGAAACGATGTGGGCATCTTTGTAGCTGGAGTGCTGGAGGATAGCCCAGCTGCTAAGGAAGGCCTGGAGGAGGGTGACCAAATTCTCAGGGTGAGACACTTTTGAATTAGTATAAAACTAAAATTGCAAAGGATTTTTATTTATTTATTGCCCCATTGGCGTAATCAATGGGCACATGATGGTCTAAACTGCTGCGTTTTACAGGCAGTACATCCTCAAGTGATCCCTTTCTTAATTCATGGCTTTACACAGTGACTGTTCCAAAATTCCTGTGTCATCACGCTGGTCTCTTAGCAAGGCCCTGAGGGACCAAACACAAAAACGCTGTTTCCTCTTGCTACATTTGTTCCATTCCCTTGCAGTCATATATCTCTCTGTTCGCTGCTCCCATTCTTTTCTCCAAGTGTAACAAGGAATTGCTGTAGTTCTCTCAGGGTAGTAAAACCCACAGTTGCCCAGGCATTTCTGATTACAGGAAGAACTATTTACACCTTTAACTAAAAATTTACATTTTCCAGCATGTACTCAATGGACAACAAGAGTTAACTTGAAAGGCTGATGTAACAGGAATGTTATGGTCAACAAACCATTAAATGGAAACGTATATTTTCCCTACTTCCAGGTAAATAATGTAGATTTTGCAAACATAATCCGAGAAGAGGCAGTGCTATTCCTCCTGGACCTTCCTAAGGGTGAGGAGGTCACCATTCTGGCCCAGAAGAAGAAAGATGGTAAATGCAGTTAATAGGGTCACAAGACAAAATTTAGTCAGTTAGGACTGGTCCGGTGTTAAAGACTTGCTGCTCTGTCTTGTTCAGTGTATCGGCGGATCGTGGAGTCAGATGTAGGTGACTCCTTCTACATCCGAACACACTTCGAATATGAAAAGGAATCTCCATATGGATTAAGTTTTAACAAGGGTGAGGTGTTCCGCGTAGTGGACACCCTCTACAATGGAAAGTTGGGCTCCTGGCTGGCCATTCGTATTGGCAAGAACCACCAGGAGGTGGAGAGAGGCATCATTCCCAACAAAAACAGGTAACACCATCCTGCTTTGGACTGTGGTCATTAACAATATTTGCATTCTATTTCTTATTAGTGTCATTGCTTTGTAATGTCCTCAGGTCTTCAGGCCTGGGCCAAGTAAATCATGCATCCATGGGGTTTTATTGCATAATTAATTTTGCCTTTCCTGACATTTGTCAACAGAGCGGAGCAGCTCTCCAGCGTCCAGTATACTTTACCTAAAACAGCAGGTGGCGACAGGGCTGACTTCTGGAGGTTTCGTGGTCTTCGCAGTTCAAAGAGAAACCTGAGGAAGAGCAGGGAGGACCTATCTTCTCAGCCAGTCCAAACAAAGTTCCCAGCTTATGAGAGAGTTGTATTGAGAGAGGGTGAGGAATCTGACCTTTTTCTCATTTGCTTTTATGTGAATGAGCTTTCTAGATCTGGTAATGATTTTTTTTTTTCTCTCCAGCTGGTTTCCTAAGACCAGTTGTAATATTTGGACCTATAGCTGATGTCGCCCGAGAAAAACTCTCCCGAGAAGAGCCAGATATCTTTGAGCTTGCAAGTATGTTTGTCAGAATAATTACCCAATTCTTTCAAAGCGCTACTGTAAATTAAAGGGAGAGGAAAACTTTCTTAATTTGTCGCGTTTTTCTTTCCAGAGAGTGAACCAAGAGATGCAGGAACAGACCAGCGTAGTTCAGGAATAATTCGTCTTCATACCATCAAACAGATCATTGACAGAGTGAGCATGTGTCCATCTGCCATATGTTTTTATTTAATGCTGTTTTGAAAACAAAAAGAACAATCTTAATCATTCCTTGTTCCTGTTTTTTACCCAATGAAGGATAAACATGCTGTGCTGGACATCACCCCAAATGCTGTGGACAGACTGAACTATGCCCAGTGGTACCCCATAGTAGTCTTCCTAAATCCCGATAATAAACAGGGGGTGAAGAACATGAGGACGAGACTTTGTCCAGAGTCCAGGAAGAGCGCCAGGAAGCTTTATGAGCGCGCTATTAAACTGAGAAAGAATAATCACCACCTGTTCACTAGTAAGTAGGCAGAGTGGGTTAAAACATTGTAAATTAAAAAAGTAAATTGCCTGTTTTACACCTTTTTATTCCTCATGAAGTGATTATGCAAACTATTTTGTCTTAGCGACCATCAACTTGAATAATATGAATGATGGGTGGTATGGAGCTCTGAAAGAAACGATCCAGCAACAGCAGAATCAGTTGGTGTGGGTGTCAGAGGGCAAGGTCAGTAAAACTAGCCGGGGATCATTTAATCCTTTTTTTATTGTGACTTTGTAAGCTGTGAGGTGACAGTTTCTCTGTTCTGCTCAGGCGGATGGCACTACAGAGGATGACTTGGATATCCATGACGACCGTCTGTCCTACTTGTCGGCGCCAGGTAGTGAATACTCTATGTATAGCACAGATAGCCGCCACACTTCTGATTATGAAGACACGGACACAGAAGGAGGCGCGTACACAGACCAGGAGTTAGATGAGACTTTGAACGATGAAGTGGGTTTGCCCACGGAGCCTGCCATCACACGCTCTTCAGAGCCTGTGCGAGAAGACCCCCCGGTGATTCAAGACACCCCTGGGTATTCTGGATACCAGCACCCTGTGCAGGCTGACCCAGCCAGTCGCATAGACCCTGCTGGGTTCAAGATGGCCGCTCCACAGCAGGTAAAGTTCTTGTCTAGCAATAAAATAGTCTGCTACATACTTGGGAAACATGTATAGATAGCTAAAGGTATATGTCAGAGCAGCAGAACAGCTCCTTTTGTCTTCTGTATCAAACGCTGATCTTTGTTAAGTTAAATGTCCTTTAATAAGTTCTGAACATGTTTTAGAAGCTATGGGTATTACCTGTTTTAACTGCATTTGAATACAAGTGTATTTCTGGCTGGTGTAAAACTGAGTAAGGAAGACATTCATGGTGTTGGGTAAGATGTAATGTGTGTGCCTTTGGCAGGCTGTGTTATAAATGTCTCCTAACGATACTTCACAGCAAGGTGAGGCTGCTTTGCCCATGCCCTCGTTGTCTCCGATGGTGGTAGCTACCCCTCCTATTGAGCAGCCTGTACAGCTAGAGGGTGTGCACCTAGAGGAGCCGCCTGCTGTAGCCGCAGCTCCTCAGGCTGACTCTCTTAACAGCCCCAGCCCTGTCCCTGAGCTTAATCAGCCCCTACCACCACCACCACCACCACCACATGAACCCAACCCATCTGGACTGCCTGGTCCAGAACCAAAGGTACCTTCTGTTTCACCAACCACTCGGACCGGGTCTGGGCCCCAGCCTGCTGTTTTAACTGCCTGTCTTCTCACACATGCTTTCCACTCGCTCTCTGCATGTCATGCCCACACTGTGTGACACACTGAGCCCACTGTGTGCCTCTGGATCTCAGAGAAAATGTGCGACACACAAATGCACATGCACCACAGTGGGCTGGGAGACCAGAGGGACTGGTACATCTGAGTCTCTGACCAGGGTGAAGAAATCCACAACCAGCCCTAATTGTTGCCTTTTACTTCCTTTGCATGGCTCCTGATGTTTTTTGGGTTCTTTTCAGCTTCAACTCTCTTCTGTAGATGACCGATAGTAGCACTGACTATGGCATTGTAGTGGGTAGATGTGTCGTCTGTTGTAGTGCCAGTAGTTTGACGTCATTGCATTAGATGCAAACTGAATGTTTGTTGCATGATGAAAGCTAACCTGCAGACAGTACTTGTGAGAACAATTTTAACTGAACAATTATTTCCATGGGGGAAAAAAAATGACATAAAAAAAATAACTTGCATCAGTACACTGCATTATGCCTCCTGTTGAATAGTTCTGGTCTGAGCAGAGGCCAACAAAACAACTTTGTTACATAAGGAGTACTGGAACTGGACTTGCTGTCTTCAGGCTACACATCATATGTTTGAAATGAGGCCTTTCAGTAATGGAAAAAATTGCCTGTTAGTTCAAGATCAAACGCATTGATATGTAAAATCCACATTATTTTTTCCACATGGATTTTGATCATTCTTGAAAGGCATCTTATCAAACAGGCATTCAGAAATGTTCCTGAACAAAGAACAAAGATCTGCTTGAAAAAAAAAAAAAAGTCAATGAAAACTTTCTAATTATTTGGTTAATATTTTGTATGTTAGTTCTTCAAGGTTTCAGTTTATTTTTGTTGTAATAAATGTAATCCTAATCTGGTGCTGGGGAACTACTTTTCGTTAGCTGCTTTCTGTCCTTCATCGTGGCCATTTATAATAAGCTCAAGCTTATATTTTTGAGGGATTTAAACACCGAATACCATTTCTTCACAGATGTACAAAAAAGACCTGTACAATGTGGAGGATCCTGTGCGAATCAACCATGGCCTGAAGCAGTCAATGAGCTACACTCACCAGCCGCTGTACCAGGACAAACAGCCATACCGCGAATATGACCATCCGCCTTATGGATACGATGGAGGCGGCTACACAGAACCAAAGCCTCACAACACTGAGTCTCACCTGCACTACGACAACCGTGTGCCTCATTTCAATGAACAGTGGCCCCCCTATGACCAGCAGACCTCGTCCTCCCAGTCCGCAGGGTACCAGCCGGGCCACCAACAGCCCATGGGCTACAGCCCTCGGTCCCCCTATGAAGATGGGCCAAGAAGGGACTACAGTCCACCTCAGCCACGGTACAATGAGGCCCCACCAGCGGGCTATGACGGCAGACCGCGTCACAGTAAACCTGGACCCATTCGTTATGATGAACCTCCTCCCCCACCCCCAGCAGGCTATGATGCCCGTTCTCCCTATGAGGCAGAATCTCACAGCTTCCCCATCAATTCACCCCGCTCACCAGAGCCTCCAAAGCAGTATTATGGTGACTCTGGCCTGAGGCCCACCTACATGCCTGGACCTCCAAACCGGGGTTATAAACCAGGGATGCATGAGCCTGTGATGAACTCAGAAGCCACCATTCCCCCTCCTAAACCAGAGACCCTACCCTCTCCAGGTGAACCAGCAATTACACCAAGCTCCAAACCCTTTCCTCCTCCACCGGGGGAAGACTTGGATGATGACCCAGCCATGAAACCGCAGTCAGTGCTCAACAGAGTCAAGATGTTTGAGAATAAACGGTCTGTCTCCATGGACAGAGCTAAAGAGGGAGGAGAGTCATCAGTGATCAGGGTACGGTTGTCCTGGGGGTGTCACCTCAGTTTGTCATTTTCTGCCATAATGAGTGACTGGAATAGCTGACAGACAATTTAATGTTAAAAATGGATGACAATAGTGTCTCCTGACAGGTTGTGGTGGGAAGCATGACACAGTCTGACTTGCTAATGCGAGAGTTAAACAAATATGAACAGACAAGCATAGCTCCTCAAATAATAAATTATCTTGTACGTAATTGCATATGCTGCAATTAGTTTAAAAACAAAACAAACTACACAACCAGAAGTATCTGAATTGTTTTAGGAAACAGTTATTTTGGAAAATGTCAGACACAGTTGTAGATGTGTGTGTTGTCCATTCATGTAAGAGAAAAAAAGAAAGCTAAATTAGATTCAAGAAACACTAAATAGAAGACCTTTGTTTTCCTTCCAGCCTGCAGATGTTCCCAAACCTGTGAGTGCACCTGGTCCAGTCCTCAAAGCCAATTCCCTTAGCAACCTGGAACAGGAGAAGTCCACCTATAGGTATGTCGTCCCTACTACAGAACCCCAGGCTAGAGAGTAGGTGAATGAAGGACAAAGATCTGAGTAAATGGGTCTTTGAATTTAGCTGTTGTTGTTTGAGCCCCACCTAGTGGAGTTTAGTCGCTGAGCTGCAATTCCCCTTGTCTTTCTGAGATCCTTACCCTGTTTGAGGCTGCATTCCAGCAGCAGAGCATTTTCCAGGATCCAGGGTCTTTTCCTATATGTTTTACTTTTTTCATTCATACTCAATTAAATTCCTTTTATTCATATTGCACCAATTTACAACAAGTCATCTCTAGGCGCTTAAGAGGGCCAGAACATGACCCCCGAGCACATGGCAAATCAATCACTAAAGTCTGCTTCAATTAGGAGAGCAAATACAGCACTGGTCTTGTTTATTTGTTTGTTTGTGTTTTTTCCCACAGTAGTTATATATAAAGTGTGTTGTTTATACAGAAACACACTTCCTCCTTTGAAGGGTTTGTACCTGTTTTGTGACCAGTTCAACAGCCCTAAACACTCCAGCAAGGAATGTTGGGGAGAAGTGACATACTTCAACTAACTTAATTGATGTAATTTACCATTTTAGTTAGATTTCAGTGGAAATGCAAAAGGGACAGAGCTGAAACAGTCTCATAATAACAAAAACATAAACCGAAGTGCTGTTTTTTTTCATGTGAGGTGTCTGCTGTTAAAGCTTGGTCCAGCAGGTTAGAAGTCAGTCATATTGTCGTAATGTGTTCAGCTATTTTATTTCTTCTCTTTGGTTTTCTCTTCAGGGCCCCTGAGCCACAGAAGCCTCATACTAAACCCGTAGATGATGTAGTGCGTTCCAACCACTATGACCCAGATGAGGATGAGGAGTACTACAGGAAGCAGTTGTCCTACTTTGATCGCCGCAGCTTTGACAGCAAGGCCATGGGCCAACCCTGTCCTGGCATCAATCGCTTTCATGATCTGTCCAAACCAGTTCAGCTTTCCTACCCATACAACAGGTGAAACAACACCCTGTGCCAGCAGTGTTGGCTGTTTCACAAGATTTTTTTTTTACCACTGCCGTCTCAACAGGAACTGTATTGTTTCATTAACTACTTTTTTTTTGGTCATTATAGAGTTGAATCTCTGGAGAAGGTCAGTCCAGTGGAGAAAAGATATGAACCTTTGCCCCAAATCAGTCCTTCATCACAGTATGGTCCCCCAGCACCTGCCATCCCACCAAATCAGCTGCCCAAACTTGGCCCCAGTGACGGTAAGCTTTAGAAATAGTCCCATTAATGTATCGAGTTTCACCATGTGCTCATTCAGAGCATTAAAGCAGACAGGAGTATCTCTCAAGTATCACTAAAGTTATCGTGTGCTTTTTGTAATATGTTGATTTCCATCTCTACCTCTGCATCTCTTGAAGTCTTCTTCCTACCATTAACAGCTACTTCACAAATTATCCATCAGTTTTTGTACAAATGAAATTGATTTCCACAGTAATGAGCGTATCGGTCCATCTGTGAAATAGAAGTAGGGTGGAGGTTTTTGGTGGACTTTTTTTCTTTTTTTTTTCTTGGCATTGTATGCAAATAACCACATCCCCCACCGTCTTTTTTTTTTTTTTTTGTTCACATAAATGCACAGTTGAAAAGCAATAATGTTGAAAGGTCTTTAAATGTATGGGGTGAGAGCAATAAAGATGCAGAAAAAAGAGCCCATTAACAGCATTGATACTCACTGTAATGCAGTGTTTCATTGAAAGTATTCCATATTCTGTTGTATAAAAGGGAATTATCCAGACTAATGCTGGCTTTATTTATGGAAAGAGACGCTGCAGTTGAACTTTTTTTTTTTAATTTCTGCCAGTTTAGAAGGATTTTATCATTGTTGTTGCCATATTACTTCTGCAAATGCTGCGCCAATCCAACTAAAGGCATCTTCAGTAGCTGTAGAGGATGTACATGATATAAGAGAGACCTCTGAATGTGGACATGATACGTTACTGCTTTGATGCTACTGCTGGATGTGGGAATTGCTTGTGAGCTGTGGCACTCTACTGGGCTCTAGTCCAGTTTTAGCACTAACTGCAGATTCAGCTGGCTCAGAGAGATGGGCAAGCTTCATCACCTCCAGAAGATCACCTCTGGAGGCCATGGTCTATACACCCACAGGTTCCACTGCTAGGCTCTGCTACCTTCTTTTCCCCTGCACTTTGTTCGATTTTGCTTTGAAAGGCTAAAAATAATCTGGTGGACCCCACTGTGCCTGCGGCAGTATGACATTTCAGTAACCCTTTGCCTTTCCTGGTTGAATGCTCTTGTTGAGAAAGCATTAGGAAGTTCATATTTTTGGTGAGAAGACATTTATTTTGTGTGTGTGTGTGTGTGTAAACTTGGTCAACATGCACTAACATGACAGGCGTTTGGGGAAAATAAAAGAAAAGAGAAAGAAAACTCATGGGGAAAATAAATTTTTCCAAATCACCAAAAAGCATTTATTTTCTTGGTTTGAGCATGTTTTTTCCAAACATTTTTCTTGGCAGGCAGGTTGTTCCAAACAGCTTAAATATTTGCTGTAGTTTTATTATAGATATAAACTTCCAGTGGATTCTGTGATGTGGAGAATCCGCTTGCTTTGTCAGATGGCTCCATCTGTCGCAGGGCAATATGTAACCATTTTTATCGTCATACTTTATATAATGCTTTAATTCTCTAATTCCCTTCTAGCTAACTCCATACCTGAACCGCTGAACTCTCCCAATCCTAAACCTGAAGTGTCAGCTCTCAGACCAGTCAGCCGGGATGAACCCACACCAGGCGGTTACCTTCCTCCAAGGGGCATCCCTGATAAATCCCCAGTTAATGGCACTGACACCGCACCCCCAAAGACCCTGGGTGCTCCTGCTCCAACCAGTTACAACCGCTACGTCCCCAAGCCTTACACCAGCGCAGCCAGGCCCTTTGAGCGCAAGTTTGAGAGCCCCAAGTTCAACCACAACCTTCTGCCCAACGACACACAGGTGAAGACGGACCTCCTCAGTAAGCCCAGCATAGTGAGCAACAGTAGTGGGAAACCTCAGTTGTCACCACAGCCTATTGACCACGACAGTGGCCTGGACACCTTCACACGCACCATGGACAACAGGCCCAAATACCAGCACAATAACATCAATGCCATTCCCAAGGCCATCCCTGTAAGGTACGACGTCCTGGAGGAGTGACTTCTCTCGTAACTGAGCTCTTTGAGAGACGGAAAGAGACACGTTTGTTCACAAGAGATTTTCTGTAGCCTCCTTTCTCTGGTTTGTCTGACTCGTCTGCCTCTGTCCCTCAGCCCCAGTGCGCTGGACGATGATGAGGAGGACGAAGGGCACACAGTGGTGGCCACCGCCCGAGGAATTTTCAACTGTAACGGAGGGGTCCTGAGCTCCATCGAGACGGGCGTCAGCATCATCATTCCACAGGGTGCAATCCCCGAGAGTGTGGAGCAGGAGATTTACTTCAAGGTGTGCCGAGACAACAGCATCCTGCCCCCACTGGACAAGGAGAAAGGTCAGTCCCTTAGTTACAGATCCCTTTAATCTTAAATATGTTGAGAAATGAGGTGCAGCATCTGAGAAAACTCATATGGGACATGAAGTTCTGATGTGCAACATTTAGTATAAAGAGTTAGAATACTAATTAAAGAGGCATTTTTTTAATATGCTACAATAAAAAGTCGTAGTTTATCGTCATCGTTTATCTTCACGTTGTACAATATTGTTTTTACAGTCTACAGTGAGTGGGTGTAGAAATCCTGAACTGATATTACAGGCAAATAAATAGCTGTTTTGCTGCAAAGACAGTGGTTACACTGTTTAAAATCTGGCTTTGAGCAAATTTGCATCCATGCCAACAGTTGGATACAGAGACATCTCAATCCATATTAAGCGCTGGGGGAATGTATTTATTTAATTACCTGGTAAGTCTGGTAACAGTTAACTCTCCCTCACCATGAAGACCTGGCACCAGATTCTGTTTTTCCTCTTGATAATCCTTTGTGGTGACGAATTCGCGTGTGTTTAATTAGTGGAATTTAACTGTGTCCATCCAGGAGAAACGCTGCTAAGTCCGCTTGTGATGTGTGGCCCTCACGGACTCAAGTTCCTGAAGCCGGTGGAGCTGCGCTTACCTCACTGTGCGTCTATGACCCCTGATGGTTGGTCTTTTGCTCTAAAATCCTCCGACTCCTCGTCGGGTACGCTGTCCTCTCTCTGTCCTTTTGGGGTCTGCGGGCTGGCTAGAATCAAGGAGGAGAGTCCTTTGGTTGATTTGATGATCACCTCTTTCTGTTTTCCATCTTCCCCTCACTCTTTCACTGTGCATGTGGTCTTTACATATTTCAAGAAAAATAGTGCACTTTGTTTCATTCATGACTTTGGTTACACCATGCACTATTTTATTTTCCCTTATCTGAGATTTTGTAGAACAAGGCTGATCTTTCATTCACCTTTGAAGAATGAAATTATTCTTAGTCTTACTGGGACTTTTATTCCATTGCAGGAAATATGAGATGAATGAATGATGTTTTATTTTTCTCAACTTTAATTGGCATGATTTTATGTGTCCATAGAAGGTGATTTCCACTTTGTCAGTCACTGTGGCGACAGAAACGAACCTTAAACATGTTCAGTTGTAGAGTTAATTACTGAGTAATGGACTTTTTTTTTTAAAGAAATGAATGCCATGTGCTTCAAACCAAGATAAAAATGACCATACAGACTGACAACACAAAGAATCAGGGACAGCAGAGCTTCAGACTTTTTTTTTTTTGTACAAATACGGTTGTGTTCAAAATAATGGCAGTGTTTAAAAAGAAAAGTGAGTAAAGCTCAAATATGTACTGTATAAAATGAGAACTGGAAGATTTATCTTTCCCCTGAATCACAACTAATATTTAGTTGTATAACTGCTCTTCCTGAGAGCTGCTTCACATTTGTCTTCACGGAGTCGACCAACTTCTGGCACCTGTGAACAGGTATTCCAGTCCAGGATGGTTGGACTACATCCTGCAGTTCATCTGCATTTCTTGGATTTTCTCCATTTTTGATTCCACCCTCCAAGTTTTCTGTTGGATCCAGGTCCAGGATAGGGCTGGTCACTAAATAGCGTTAATCTTGTTGGTCAGAAACCAAAATGCTACTGGTGTGTTTGGGGTCGTTGTTCTGTTGAAACAGCCATTTCAGTAACATTTCTTCTGCAACATAAGGCAACTTGACCTTTTCTAATACAATAGTTGATGTATTCAAACTGATCCTTGGTATGTGATAAATAGACCTGACACCAGAGAATGAGAATCATCCCCAGAATGATTCAGGATGCTTCACTGTCTTCAAATTGTGGCATTCATCAGTCCACAAAATGTTGCTATATTTCTCTTTAGGCCAGTGTGTTCTTTAAAACATTGTAACAGTGGGACTTTGTGGGGGCTTCTTTCCTTTCACATAGATAGATAGATATAACTTTATTAATCCCTGAAGGAAATTTCAAAGACATAGACATCTTCTTATTGTTCCAGTACTCACGGGTAACTTTAGACCTTCACTGGCTGAGTCTTCACCATTTTGGTTATTCTTCAATCCATTCAAATGGTAGTTTTCCCCTTAACTTACACGTCTTTCTGGTTTTGGTTGACATTTTAAAGCATACGAGACCATTAGAACTGATTTTCTGGACTTTTTGTTTTCCTAAGTCCAACTTCTTAAAGTACGCTGTTATTCTAAACAGTATCTGGAGCCATTTTACTCAGATTTTCAGAGAACTGTATCTATAACCAGCATCTACAACATTTGCTGCCTTTGTCATCAAATAAGTGTTACCTGTTTGACACCCCCTTTATTCACAGAACATATGACCTCACTAACTGAACTTCACATTATTTTATCTAGTTTTCTTTAATTTTTGGAACAGCCTAATATTTACTTGTCTTCACTTTCTGTAAAACATACAGTATCAGTAACAATTGTGATACATTTTTCTTCAGGATTTTGAGCTTTACTCACTTTTTTTAACACTTAAGAGCACATCTGCACCTCCAGAACTCCTAAATGAAAAATTTAGGAGCACCAGTGAAAAATAATAAGCACAGCTGAAATCAGTTTAAGCACAACTCCATTTTTTATTTTTTTTTATTTTTTTATTTTTTTTTGAAAAAAAGTCCTGATTACATTACTCATAATTGATTGTGTTTAACAGAGAAATGCATTTTTTTTAATGTTTTTTTTTTTTTTTTTTTTTTTTTAAATGAATTAGGAGGAACATTTTTTTTGTAAAAAGATTCCACTAATTTCTGCAACTCTTTGTGGTTCATTTAATTTCAGTCAAATAAAAATGAAACTTCTCACTCTGTGTCATTTTGAATTAATCAAATGTTTTACCAAGCTCATGCACAAAAATCCAAAATCCAAACCACTGAATTTCCCTAATCCTTAGGCATAAATAAGGGCCAGAGACTGATAACTGTATATATTTACTTACACTTAAAGTAGTGTCCCTGCCATCATTTATTTAACTTCTATATGCAAAACACAGAAATGTTATGATGCTTTAGAAAAGCTGCTAAATGTAATATCAATATGTCAAGCTCACTGCCACCAT
>JBAMYA010000021.1:5345497-5375641 GCA_037176975.1 Arrhamphus sclerolepis | reverse complement strand
TTTTTTTTGTTTTTTTTTGAAAAAAAGGTCGGGTGTAATTATTCCGGGTTGGTGGGGTTGAACGGGGAGGGGTTTTTTTTTTTTTTTTTTTTTTTTTTTTTTTTTTTTTTAAATGAAACCAGAGAAATAAAACAAAACAGATCCCTAAATATTAATTTCTTCCTTTACCTGTTGTATATCAGGTCAAAAATGTGACCTTTTCTGTATTTTAAAGATGAAGACGCTAACAACGGTCTGCTTTCCTGCAGGTGATCCTAAAACCTGGCAGAACAAATCTCTCCCCGGAGACCCAAACTACCTGGTGGGTGCAAACTGTGTGTCTGTGCTCATCGACCACTTCTGAAGAGGGCGACAGCTGGCCTGTTACTGAATGTGATTAAACGGGGAGGGGGGACCGCCCCCCCCCACTGTACTCCATCCACTGATGGGGTGCACAACGCTCAATGAAGTATGAACTCGGTCTTCTCACGTTGTTTACTGTGCCCAAAATTTTGAAGAAAAAAAAAAAAAAAGAATAAAGAAATCGCATACTCTCACACACACGAGCACGTGCAAGGAGAGTCGGAGAAGTCCAGCACCCCACGAGGCTGTACTCTTGTTTGTGTCTACAATATTGTTTTTGTTTTCGGTGCTTTTAAGGCTTGCAAAAAATATATATATATATATGTGTGTGTGTGTGTGTGTGTGTGTGTGTGTGTGTGCGCGTGTGTGTATGTATACATATATATATATGTGTGTGTGTATACATATATATATATATTTATACACACATATATATATACATATATATAAATTATAATAAAAAGAAAAAATAGAAGATGAAAATAAAATATCCAGACAAAGGAACTGAAGTTGGAATGCATGACCAGAGCCACAGACTGGATTAATCTAATTTTGACATTTTTAGCTAATTTTATAAAAGGTTAGAGCAGTGGAGGGAAGAGAGAAAAAAAAGAGAGTTTTGAAAACTTATTTAAAATTGTAGTGGGACTTTTGTGTACTGTACAAACAAAACAAACAAACAAAAAAAGTCACAAACAGCAAAGTTTGTTTATGCAAAACTTTTTGTTTGTGAGTTCAGTGGTCATGCGTTTCATTCATAAAGGATCTCTGAGGACTAGCTGAGCCTGACTCCTGAAGGAACATGTACGCGTTGTAAAGATGAAAAGAAAATATATAATGAAGAACGAAGTCTAAGTATTAGTATGAGGCACCCGTTTGTTGGTATGGAGTGTTCTCTGATTAAACTGCTGTTTTGTAGGTAAACTTTTTATCGTAGATGAATATACTGACTTGATTTTACAAACTCCTGCTGTCTAGAGATCTATGCATGTGCTATGACTCAGGTCCAAAAGCCTGCTACTACTAAGTTCAACACATGAAAACCCCATTGTACACTGCAAGCAGTGATGCCTTATCTGCATATTAACTTTTCAGTGAAACTTTAAAACGTCAGATCCTTGAGTTATAATGATCACTACAGAAGGAAAAGTTGTCTCTGCATTTTCTCACCAACAGTGAACTTGGATTTTAGCACACGAGAATAATTGGGGCTGATGAAAAGGTATGCTTTCTTTTACTGCTATGCATATGAAGTCTGAGGAAATACAAAAGCTAGAAGATGTTTAAAATTGTGGCTGTACATATTGCTAGCATATGGCCTTGGTTCTCTGTAAATGAACTTTTGTACATCTTTGTTATTTTGTATAAAAGAAGAAAAAAAACATTTGTTAAAAAAGAGAAAGCAGTTACATTGGTTATGTTTGTATTCTGGTTATACCCCTGAGCCTTGGAACTGACATAAGCAGTAATAAGTCCGACTTTTCTACCAACATATAGACACACAGACACACTACTTAAGGCATTTTTAACTGTCAGAAAAACTTTTTATTCTTATTTACAAAATAGAGAAGTGCTTGGTTTAACTGATTTTAAAAGATGTACTTGAGGGGGGCTGCTGGGAAGAGTGGTCCCTTCCTTTATTTGTGATACTGGATGCTGTATTGTGTGCCCTGAAATGTATTTTTGTACTAATAGACAATTTATTATGGCACATCAGTACTATTTTTCTTTTGATATGATAACACTGCTTCAACCCAACACTAGTTTATTTTCCTCTGTGGCTGACATTCTTTTTATTTATTTTCATTTTATTTTGGTTCAGTTGTTTTTGGGTTCTTTTTTTTTCTTTGCAAGGCATTTCTAAGTATACCACTGTATTACTAAATAAATTCATTTATAAAGTACACAGTCGAGTGTATTTGAGTGTTGCTGTTGCTACAGATGTTTTATACCTTTTAAACCTACACAGACACCCAAAGTATTTTTTCTGCTGAAAGGATCAAAAAAAGATTCCTTTGAAGGTTCAGCAGCTGGCGATTTCCACTATTTACAGCTTCCGTGTGTGGAAAGTATTTCGTGTTGTACATAGAATTTTTCAATTATGTAATAACCCCCCCAATTAATAAGCAATATGTTGGAACCACTTAAGATCATAAATGATTCTCCACAATTTCTAGCCCAGATCACATTTTAAATTCTTCCACAAAGTGATTGTGGCATAATGACACCGGAGATCTGTCTTCATTCTGCCTCCACTCTCCAGTTGTGCATTCATAATAATCGCCTAAGAGTGCAACTCCATGAAAGCTTCAGTTTGAGCTTTCACAAAGCGTTAGACCATCTTCAGATTGAGGAACGTCGTGTCTCTTTTACTTTGCGGTCCACAGTCCCTGCCCTCCACCCGCCTCTAGCTAGGCTAGCTTCAGTTTCTCCATTGTCCTCCACATAGTCAATGTTTTGTTTCAATTTACAGATGTGATATCCAGAAATCCTTTACCATACCCTTAATGACAAAAATCTTTTTTGATTGCCATTATGTAATTTTTGTTCGAGTGTCTTTTGGCTCTTGATAACAGGATTTTTTTGTATTTTTACGTAGCGTTGCAGATGTTTTATGTTCACCAGATGTGGTTGGAGATGTACTCACGTAGCTGAGCTTATGACTAATCAGATCTCTGAATCTTTTTCCTCTTACTCATTTATTAAAATGCTGTAAAATTTGCATTTTTTTTTTAATATCATATACTTAAGTGGCTTCCAGTTAGCTGTTCCGCCATAAAGGCCAGACTGATGGTCAGACCTGTGAGGCTCTTTGCCAGAGAGACCCATGGCTTCTTGTTCAGTTTCTTAAGTTTGGTAAAATAACCACATCTGAGAAAAAGTCAAATTTCTTTCATGTTAGTTATTCAATCATTGCGCTCCACAGAAGACTCAGAACTTCGTCATTTATTCCACACCAAAGACTCATTACATTAAGACTGGCTTTTGGGTCCATTACATTTTTGCAAATTTGATGTTTTTCATCTAAAATATTAAAGTTAGGATTTCTGAGAAGCAGTCTGTCTTCAGGCTAAGAGAGAGCTCTATAGATGCAGTGTTTGTGTTGAAAACGTTGATGGAAAACAGCTCAAAGGGAGCAGCAGAAAAGGACGGTACAGGACAGTTTCGGATGGAGGTGGGGGCCGCATCAGAGATCAGCCCCTGAGCCCTCATTTATTGGAGAGTACATCCATGTAACTGACAGGCACAACGGTGAAATAACTGTCTATTTTTATTTGATGATGCGGATTCCAGTTGGTTTCCAAACTCCTTCACTTTGTGTTCTTTGAAATAAATCTACATTCAAGATTTCTGTACCCCATTTCATTACTATATTTCAAGGCAAAAGAGGCAAAACAAAACACAATTAAAAGTGAGAGGACAAAGATTAAACACATCTTTCTGTGAGAATTAAAGCACATCTTATATGGGGATGTTCTATGGAGTTACAGTTGTCAGAAAACATTTAACATCTCCGCTTTCTCTCCTGATGTTCAGACACCATCCGTTGAGCTCCTTTCGCCCGGCTTCGAGGTTTCGTAGGTCAGTCCTAACTGCGGGTACACAGAGGACGTAGAGCAGCTCTGCAAACCATTTAACAGCATGTACTGGCTGTAGGTCAGTGCAGACATCACACATCAAAGGTACATACAGGTTGATATTCAAAGTTAATGCACATTTGTTTAACCTCTGGCCATCCTAAGAGTCAGAGGAAACAGGCAACCAGAACTTCTATAAAAAAGAAATATTTAAAATACAACAGTGCAGTAGCCATACACTGTCAGCTTTATGGAATTTCCAAAACTGTAAAAAGGTGGACCGTAGTTGTGTTAATAAAAAAAAAAGGAGAGAAACAAAAAAAGTCTAACAAGATGTAATTTGTAAAAGTCTGTCCCTGAGATTAGTTGAAACAAACAAAAAAAACTTCAATACAGACTAGCTGAGTTTGTGTTAGAGTTTAATTTCCCTCAGAGAGATTGCTCTGTAGATCTCCTCTGTCAGAGGCACGTATGTCTTCATCTCGGCATCCAGGAAGTAGATGGGGTCTTTAATGAGAGCCGGGTTAAATCCTTCCTCTACCAACTTCACTTTCTTCATCTTGAATGTTCCCGTCATCTCCAGCTGGGGCTGCAAAATACAATCATTTCACGGCAGCCTTATCAAACCCATTGTAATGTCACAGCAGCGTCTGTTCTCAACACACAAAACACACACACTCGTTTCATTCTACTTCAGCAGTCACTGAGCGTTGAGGAGGGCTGCACCCTGAACACATCAGCAGTCCATCAGAGAAAAACGAGACAAAACACACTCCTAAAAACTATTTAGAATCAGTGATTAACCTACAGGTGGCTTAAAAAAAAACAAAAAAAAAGCCTCTTTGCACAAATGTGCAAATGCAACATTAACAGCTTAGGAATGTGCTGAGGTTATATTTATTTTTGGTATCTTTATTTATAAAAACAAAAGCTAAAGACATAATATTTTAAATAGCTGTATGAAAAAGTATATACATACTTATGAACAAGCATAATAATGCTCACAAAAATGTGTAAAAATTATTCCGATGGCACAGAAGCAGCATTGCCAGTTTGGACTGGTTTGCGCCCAATTGGGCTTTTTTTTTTTTTTTTAAAGACGTTGGGCTTGGCCAGGACGTGTTTGAGCTGGAAGCTGTCAGTGAGATCTGGCAACCCTGCACAAAAATGGCCTACAATTCACTAAGGTACAAAACTTTTTATGGATTGCCCTCCACCAGCACATGCATAAAATCAGCCCAATAACAGACTCAAATGTATTTAAGTACTTAGTTATTGTAATATTTACCTTGTTATTCACCTAAACCAATGACTGGAGTGAAGGTCTACAAAACCATGTCAGTTCGCGGTGTTTCCGCCAGTGCTACCCGCTGAGTCTATAACTGACTCGGTTCAGCAACCGGAAAGTCAGCTGAACCGAGTCCGTCTCTGACTTGGCTCGGCTGGCTTTCCGGTTAAGTTCATCACTCACACGGATCAGCTAAATCACCTGGAGTCCGTAGTATTTCCGCTACACCGCTGTCCGCTCTCACTCGTGCCATTTATACTTAGCATTAGCAGCTAGAGGACTCACATAAACCGGATTAGTGGGGACGCCGGACTTGTGATTCAGTAGGAAGATCCGGCTCATTAACCCGAGTAAATCAGGAACTGGCCAGCCCTTCCTGTACCTCGACAGCGGTGAGGAGGCAGAGAGACAGGAAGAGAAGGTATGACTTAACAAAACTAAAAGTAGAAGTAGATCGATGCTCAAAATGCCTAGGAAAAAAAAATTCAAAAGACGGCGCAGATACATATATTGACAGTGGTGCTGTGCCACCATCAATACATGTGGGAGGAAGCCCAGGTGGCTGGTGGTGGGGAGAACCCTGGGATGTAATCACCCACAGTAGAATTTAACTGATGTGCAGAATTATCTGGACATTTACAGAAAGTGTGCAAATGTAAAGGACCTGGTGACGAATCGAGTCAACTTTAGTAAAATAATTTGTATCCCCTCATGACCATCAACGGCTTTTAGGCCAGTTCACAGGGGCTTTTGTTAACACTACGCGCTCATTACCCAGAAACCAAAGCTGCATCCACACTACATCCCAAAGGAGTTCTCAAATGCCATCTTACTTCTCTCCTTCCATCACATGACATGATCCACCCTGTCCCTGTAAGACTGCACTGAAGTGCTTTCTTCTACCATTCTTTTCTGTCGCCTCTACAGGTCTCTCTCAGCTCAGCAGTCTCTGCCATCCTGCCGCTCCCTCATTCATTTTTAAAAAGGTGGAACACTTTACAGCATGCCTTAAATCACTGCACCGACTTCCCGTGCTTCAAGGGGAAGGATTTAAAACACTTGTTAATAAAGCACTGTAGGGTTTCGGGCTTAAATGCATCTGTGATTTACGTTATAAAGCACCCAGAGAAGGCTTACTCCGCGGTCCCAGGATTAAGGGTAAAGGTGAAGCTGCTTTGCTGTCAGGTCATGTAAATCAGAGCTTAAAACATGATTTCACTTCATGATTTAATAAAGGACACGGATTTCCTATCCCGCACGGCAGCATCACATGCAGCATCTGATCTGTACCTGAATGCGGATGAATCTGGGTCTTGCATAAGTTGGCAGGTAGTTGACAACCTGCTTGTAGGTGTCCAAGCGGTCGAAATCTTCCCCTTCTCTCAAAGTGACAGCTGCCATGCCGATGCGTCCCTCATGACCTGGTCAGAGTGATTCAAGTAGATCATGTCGAGAGCTAAGAGAACATTTAAAGTAACAGTAACCTCTCATACGGACAGATCTGTGGACTTTCAGCGACTTTTACCTTCAACTTTAACACCGTAGACGTTCGCTTCTAAGATGCAATGCGCCATCGTGAGAATGTCAGCAACTTCGGATGTGGCAACGTTCTCACCTTTCCATCTGTGACAAACGGCAAGAAAACAATTTTAGAAGACTAAATCATCCCTAAAAATGAAAGAAAAAAAAAATGCTCCAAATTATCTGAATATGACGAGACAAAATGCAAAATAGTGCATCAGAGTAAATTTTCCTCAACAAATCAAACTCAGTCACCCCAGAATGAGCCACAATTCACCTGAACGTGTCACCGACTCGATCCTGAAAGTACACAAACTTCTCGTGGTCAAAACGAAGCAGATCGCCAGTGTTGAAGTACAGGTCTCCTTTCTTTAAGACGTCCCGGAGCCGCTTCTTCTCCGTCTGCTGCTTATTTCCAGCATACCCAACAAAGGGAGACCTCTGAGTTATCTTTCCGACTAAAAGTCCCGTCTCACCTGACCAAAAACACGAGAAAACAGCAAACAAAGTCAGTCATTTCGTCCAACAACCAAAAATATAACTGCTTGTGCTCCCAGGTGGGTTTTTTTTTTTTTTTTTATGTTTTTTTGTTGGTTCGTCGGTGACTTACCTGTGGCTGCTTCAATGCACAGACCCTCCGAGTTTCTGACAGGCTCCTCCTTCTCAATGTCAAACTTGATTAAAGTGTATGGGAAGAAAAACTGTAAGAGACAAAGAAAACGCTCATCAGAGGAAAGGTTTTTGATTTATAAACGGTTCTGAGAGGATATACATGAACACACTCTCCAGTACTTGGAGAAGCAAAGAAGACCTACATTGAGTTGTGGGAGCTACTGAGTCCGGACCAGTTCCTCATTTTGTAATTGGGTTTCATTCACTCTTATAATCTGGCACCAGAGCAGAAGATGCTACGCTGAGTTTGCTTTGCTTGCAGAAAGTCCTGAGTCATTTGGGGCTCATAATCACCTATCAATGTAGGGATGGATTTAAAAGCAAAAGTTTGGGTGGCATCCAGTGGATGGATTTCAAACTCGATACTTCAATGTCCACCTAAACTTTTTTTTTTTTGAAAATGTAAATTCAGAAACAAGCTTTAATTTTTGGACATACCAGACAGCAGACACACACAAGCTAATTAAACTGTCACCTGCATCTGGATCTGTGATGCTTTACCTTTTCATTACAGCACCTGCAGCACATCAGCCACAAAGTGTTTGACAAGAGAGATACAAACAAAACTAACACTACAAATAGGGTGCAACTTCAGCTATTTCTTTAAATGTTTTATGGTTGATCATTTGAAAGCAGATGGAGAACAGCCTAATTAGCATGTATTTTTGGCATTCCTGTTTTGTTTTGCTTTAAAATTACAGATCAAAATATTTTTAGCATTAGAAGCCCTGGTTTTCATTATCTCTGGGACATCATATTTCATCTATTAGTGACCCAACAGCTCTGAATACTTACAACAACAACCATAATCCTGAGTGGCATAATAACCATAATCCTGAGTCTGAGCGGCAGCCAAATGAAAACGCTTCACTGCTGCGGTTGTTAACAGATCAAACTTCCCCCGTTGTTGAGCTCAGCTGCAGCTTTACACAAAAACTCAATACGAACTCTACAACTGTCCATCAGCACATCAACAGACCATGAATGTGTAGAATCTCTAAGTGAAGGATGGGATTTTGGGAAAAAAAAAAGAATTTTTTTTTTGTTCTCCATGTGCAACATTTGCAATGAGAAAACATATTTGAGGATTTTGATGCAGGCTTTTTTTTTTTTTTAATTATAATTATTATTACTATTTAAGAAAATGCATTGGTTATAGTTTATCTGATCTATCAGATAGTGCTTTTGTCATACTGGGATGCTCAGTTCTGTCACAATTTTCTTGCAATGTAGTTTTAGGAGGTAGACTGCATAAAATGAATATTCCTGTCTACAATATACACTAACGTCAAAAGTTTTAGAACACCCAAATTTTCCACCTTTTTTATTTTTATTTTTTAAATTATGCAATTTAATGTCTCATTATACTCTGAAATTAGAAAACAGGACAAATGAATAAAGTAAAAAAAAAATCATGGAATCAATTTTGGTTCACCATCACCACCATCATCTCCTACCTTGTGCAAAGGGTTGACTCGTCCCACAGCTCCGACCTTGGAAGTGTAATTGATGAATCCGATGTTGCCCTCAGTGGCAGCGTACAACTCTCTGACTTTAATGTCCCCAAAGCGATTAAGAAACTCGGACCAAATGTCAATCCGGACTCCGTTGCCAATGGCGATCCTCACTTTGTGGTTCTTCTCATTTTCTTTCTGCAAAAAAAAGTAAACCGATTCTAAGACAAATTTCCTGCGGGACCAATAAAACAATCTTGATCTCTTGATCTTGACATGGAAGATGACGCTTTTAGAGGAAAAATGAACTGAAGCAGCAGCAACTACAGCTGGACTCCTTTATTTACCTTTGGCGTGTTGCAGAGATAGCGCAGTGTTTCGCCGATGTACTGCATCACTGTCACGTCGTACTTCCTGCAGTCGTCCCAGAACTGGGATGCTGAGAACTTCCTTCTGAGAACGATGGTCAGTCCTGCAATTGTAAGCACGTCAGTTTCCTTTGCCTCACTCTCCACAATGCTTTTAAGGCTCCCACACTCATGAGGACTGAGAGGACCGTTACCTCTCTCGATGGCTCCAGACATGCCGATGAGGAAGCCCGCGCTGTGGTAGAGCGGCAGATTGATGTAGAAGATGTCCTCGGCCGTGACTCCGCATGCAGCCTGGAGGAAGGAGGCGGCCCACACCCTCTCATGGGTGACAACAGCTGCTTTTGGCAAACCTTCCACAATCAGAGGGCAGTGAATCATCCTGTGCTCAGCTTGATCCCTTCACAGCTCATCCCTGCAGTGTGATCCCCCTCTCTGCTGTGTATGTAGGCTACACTTTCTAGTAAACACTAGAGAATGTTTATTCCACAACAACAGATATAATCAAAGCTCATCTTTCAACTCAGTGCTCAGCTTTCACCTGCCGTAAATTCATTCACGCTCAGTGCTCACACAGCCACGTCTCCAGGTAGGCAGCTGTTCTCTAAACTACCTTTTATGAGCTACCTGCTCGGCACCAAACAGAGACTGCAGAAACTTAGCAACCGTCTGGCGAGCATAATGGGAACATTTAGCAGCTAGAAAGCCAGAAATTATCTACGGGAACTGAAGCGACTGGGCAGAGATTACAAATGAGAGTTATTGCTGCTCCACGCTGGATTGATGTGTCAGTGCACTCTTGTGTTACTGCGCTTTGAGTCATCCTCCAGTGACCATAAATAAACATAAGTGCTCAGTCCAACAAACACGTGCGTGCATTAGTTTGTGTTTTCGCCCGGGCCGGCTGCAGACGCAGAGCAAAAGGCAGCTTTGAAAGTGAAGCAAGTGCTCCGTATCCAGCAGATTACTGTTGAATAAGTGGACTTTGATATCAGATAAATCCAGCGGGTGAGTCACACTGGAGAGCTCCTGTCAGGAGCGCTTGATGTTCTCATTCCTAGATGGCGTGTGGGAGAGTGAAAAGGCCCAAATGGCAATTAATGTTGGCACAGGGAGCAATCCCCCTCCGTTTACAAAAAAAAAGAAAAAGAAAGGCTTTTGTACTGAGAAATGTCATTCTACTTTAGTGATAGTGTAGATAGGGTTCCAAGTCATTTTAACTTTGTGTACAAGAAGTGTATAAAAGGACACCTCCTTCCAGTCACTGCCACCTGTCTTAAGGACATAAATCAGACATCAGGCAAACTAACATGAATAGATGCAAAAGGAGGAGAGTTCATGGCTTGTGCTTCTAAGACTTATTTTTCATATTTTGTTATAAAAGTATGAATAGAAATCCAGTTCTCTGGAAGCAGAGGCCGTGAACTCTCCTCCATTTGTGTATACTGACAAAAGTTTACTGCATGACATGCACTACTTGGCCCCTTTTTCTGTATAAGGTATACTGATATTGATTTTGGTTAGGTGATATTGAAGTCACGTTGGTGTTTCTGCCATGTCTACCTAAATTATTTGAACGTAGTCAGAAGCTTTATCCGTCTACTTCTACTTATCTGAATTTGGGTCAAGAGCTCAGCAGCCTAAGCAGAGAGGTCTGTACCTCCCTTCTCCTCCAGATCTTTCGGGGAAACGCTGAGGTGTTTCAAGGCCATCTGAGAGGCAAAATCCTGCCTGTTTTTATTCAGTCCTTAATTTAACATGGAAAAATGTAAAGGTTTTATTTCAAGTTTGATCAGTGCATCATCATCTTAAATAATCATGATTTCAATGTTGATTAGGATTTTTCAATTATCGAGCAGACTAGAAGAATGATGTACACTTACAAACTTAAAATCACATTAAACAAACATCATCTTTCATTGTATAATCTACAGGTGGCCAAATCCAGGCCTTCACTTCTAACCAGAACATTTCTGAGGAACTTTCAAAGCCACTGCATGTTTGATTTGGTGTCGACATGAGAGAAAAGTGGAATAACTGAAGCGGAGAGCAGCTGGTTTACATAAAAAAAAAAAAAGTTAGCATTTAGCAAAACTTGTAAAAGATTTTACAACAAAGTTTCTCATTTTGTCAAAATATTGTGATTTTAAACTTTTTTTACAACCAACATTCATAATTTTAGGATATTTTCCAACAAAAAAAGTTATAATTTAAAAGTTAAAAAGTTACAATTTTGTGACATTTGTGACTGTACAATAAAAAGTCAGTTGTTAAAAAAATGTCTCGATCTTTCAAATTTTTGCAATTGTACAGGAAATTATCTTTTTTATAAAAAAGTCAGTTATTTTTTCATTCATAATCCTACAAGAAAGATAGGTTATTTTTTAATACAAAAGCCTAAATTTTATAGCGTTTGCCAATTTTGTGAAATTTGAGATTTTATGACAAAAACCTCACTTTGTTTTCCTTCTTTTATGACCTGGTCAAGGAACTATCTGACAACATAGCTGATTGAGAAAATAAAGAATAACTGGCCCTTTAACGGTAACCATGGTGATGCTGTGGCCCAAGATGAAATAGAGTTTGACACCCCTGGTACAATCTGATCATTTCATATTTATTCCTTGCAAAGTCATGACTTTATACTGTAATGGTAAAGCTGTTATAAAGTCTGTTCACGTGGTTTGTCATGTCTCTGTGAGCATTTCCAACATGAGACACATAAATGGGTGCCTGCAGGTGGTATCACTATTCCACTGATCCACAAGTCATAATCTACCAAGACATTCTGCAACATGCCGACAAAGACAGAAAAGAAGACGACTAATGGGGATGTAAAGAAAGCATACTTTAAACTTTGTGAATTTAAATGTTTGAAGCTGACCGTCATGCAGCTCTCATGACAGCCTAGTCTGGCCTGCTGGTGTTACCTGTGGTGCCAGACGTGTAGATGTAGAGAGCGGTGCTCCTGATGTGGATGTTGGCCCGAAGGTCTGGGGACAACGGCTCATCTGAGGCCTCGGAGATCTTGTCAGACAAAGACTTGATGCCTTCCACATTGCAGCTGTCTGCCAGGAGGAACACACTGATACCCTGTTCTGTCAGCGTTGGCAAAATCTCCTCCACGGCTTCCTGCAGCTCTGCAAACGCAGAAGAGCATTCAGTCCCTCACACATTAAGGCACAACGCTGTGTTATGCAGTGCTGCTGCACATGTGGGTCTGTATCATATTACAGGACTCCACTGAGATATGAGCACATGGCGCAGAAAGTTCAGCTCAAATGTATGCATTTCTCAGTGAAGAGACTAAAAGTGGAACAGGGAAATGGCGTGTCTCCAAGGGAGGAACTCCTAAGAGCTGCACAGGGAGTACAATGAAAGAAAGTATGTGGGGAGGTAAAAAGGTGAAAATTTGTGCTCCCGATCCTAAAATTTCAATCAATATATGTGACATAGCTTCAGATTTGTTGGATGGAACCAGTGAGAGACAAAATAAAACTTTTAGGCAAATATGTACGATGCCTTTCTAAATAATCTCACTATGAAAAGTGAGTTGATGTTGTTTATGTGTACAAAAAAGATCTGTGTCACAGCTCTGGTGTTATGATTCTGCATGCTCTCATAGGAAACAATTAAAATGCAACTCATGCAATTTTATCCTCAATATTCCTCCTTGGCTGATTAAATCATTAACAGCACTTGAGTAGGTTTAGGTTTAGTTAATGGCTGATAAGCTGTAATCATCTGCATGGACAAAGTGGCCAGCATGAATATTCTTTGAGCCTGTCAGAGGTGAGTTGCTGTTTGGCAGGTGTTGATAGTTAACATTTTAAAACTCTCTGTAGTTTAATCTGTAGCGGAACCGATAGATAAAAAACAGTGCGGCAATAAAACTGTGGCGATTTGAATAAAAGCACACGAGGCAGATCAAAAATAAACCACCAACACCAGCACAAAGTGCAAAATGGACCATATATCTGCACTGTAATTTGAAGTAATCACAAAGTCCTGCATAAACTCAAGTCTTTAATTCTATACAAAGTCACTCGAGCCTTGATTGTGAAACTTGACACTCTGAACTCCACTCATGTCTGAACAATCATTACCTACAAGGTAAATACCATTATGTGACCTTTAAGAGAAAAGCTGTGGAAACCCATCTTGGATAAAAGCAGCAACAAAAGTGTGATTTGAATCCAGTTTAAATGTAGAACTTCACTTGAGTTACTGTCATGTTACCGAGTTTCTGTCAATCATACGTTACAGACAAACCCAATTTTCATGGTTTTATTTTGTTTTTCCTTTTTTAATTCGAGATTAAAACTCAGCTGTCATTGTAGCCGAAAACAAACTGCTGTCCACTTTTTAACTAAAACTTTATCCAGCAAGTGTCCCACCACCACCAGGTTGGCAGCTATCGAGTGCCAAGTGCCCAGTGTTCTTCACTCAAGTTTCTGACTGTTTTGAGTGACCATCACAGTTCACTTTGAAACGACTGAACTGTCGGCGTGAAAACACTTAAGAGTGGTAAGTTTAAGTGTGCGAAGGCACCGTTTGAATCACAGTCTGTAAGACATGACTAAATGCACTTCTAGCGGGGATTATAAGACTTACCGACCCCACTCACTAGCAGAGCATTGTCAGATATGCCGTCATGTGGTCAGAAGTGGTGCTGATGCATATGGTGGCTTTAAAGAGGATCAATATTGGGTTAAATGACACATATTTCATTAAGATATATTTTTGTCTGGGCTAAGTTGATTGTTCTTATTGTTTTTTTAAAACATTTTTTGATATTCAAATTTTTTTTTTTAAATGTTTCTATTAAAAGAAAAAAAAATCTGTATAATACTGAAACCAAACCCTGCCGTGCAGAAATACAGTGTTAACTTAAAGGTTTAGGCACATCTACAATGTGAAATTCTTGTTGTCACCTCTGATGTGAAAGCTTGATTTTAATGCTGTATTCAGCCAAGGTGGAGCTCCTGTTAATCACTTAATATGGTTAACTTGAGCCCAGAGGTTCTCAACAAAAGGTCAGGTCCCTTCAAACAGTCATGGGATCAATGCAATGAGTTTTAAGGTGATTAACTATGGAGAAGCGCAAACAACACAGTTGACACTCTTTAATTTTGCTTCATCTTAAAAATCACCACTGCTTAGAGGATCCTTCTGTCGTTTCAAGTGGCAAACAACTCCGAAGCCTGAAATCTCACATGGTCTTTTTTTTCCTTCTAAATCAATAAATAAATGGGGGAACCAATACTTTTTTTTCTTCTTCTCCCATATGTTATATAACTCGTGACATGTGATTATGTGAAATCTTGGTCTCAAAGTTATCAAAATGCCGCATGTCCCACCAAAAGCAGAGATAAATAAATAATTTTTAAAAACTGCATAGAACTGAAACAGCACTTGTTGCTCAACTGAGGTCACTATTCATCAGTATCAGGCTGGTGGTTTGCTGCACTTTGAGTTGTGCTGCAGACAGCAGGGCTGCTCCTGAATGCAGCAGTGACAGCTGAGCTGCAGGAATATGTGGAGGATCTCACCTGGACAGGTGATGATGACTTTGGCCGCGCAGCAGGAGAAGCAGTGCAGCAGTGATTTGGATCTTATGTTGAAGTTGAGCAGAGCAGCCGGACAGCCCAGTTTGGCCAGCCCGAGCCATGTCCAGATGAAACTGGGCTCGTTGGGCAGAAACAGAGCCACGGTGTCCCCCTCTCTGAGCCCGGCTTCAGCCTGCAGGGCTCTGGCCACCTTGTTGCTCCGTTTGTCCACTTCTCCGTAAGAATATGCGCGACCCTCGAAGTGCACGAAGGTCTTGGAGGGGTGCCTGCTCACCGCATCCAAGAAGCAGTCCAGGATGCTGTAAAAAGGTTTGCATTTCTTGTACTTGACCAGTCTGATGCCCAGTTTGAGCGTCCTCAGGATGTAGGCCCAGTCGTCGCTGAAGTAAGGGGAAAAGGTCCTGACGTAGGAGAACAGCAGCAGAGCCAGTCCGGCTAAAAGCGAGAACCACACGTACATTTTTTGGAGAGAGCAGCGCGGCGCTGAGAGGAGCTGGAAATGGAGCAGCTTCCCAGCGAAACTGGTGACAAAGTTCACCGTCTCGTTGCGGGGCGGCGCTCAGCTCCGGCCCGAAGACCCCTCCTTCATTCCGGGGAATGTTCTCCAGTTGCCAGATCGGCGCTTTGCACTCATTACTTAACACACATCTCTGCTTTTGTGCGCGCTTTCCTCGGCTCCTGACTTTTTCCTGGTGTTTACATCAGACTGCTTCTATTGCGCAACACTCTACCCACACACACGCACACACGCAGATACAGCGCTGTAGGCAGAGAGGACATGCAGTTTTTCACCGACTTCAGCAGCTCTGAACACTGATCCACAGTCACCATCAGGCGCAAACAGACGACTTTAAACCCACGACCCTAGACAGAATTGAACAAGTCCACAAATGGCAACCCAGAGTAAAAACATGCGTGGTAGTGGGTGTGAACTCCCTCAGCTCTGCTGTAAATGTCTGCTGATTTATAGGGGAGGAGCGCAGCTGCAGTTACACAAGCTTTTCTGAGCTCACATACATTCATACATACATATAGGGCCTATATACATACACACACACACACACATATAGAACACACACACAGCACAAACGGCTCACTGTGCTCTGCTTGTGCAGCCTGTTCAGGTTTCATGTCTCCTTTACCCCAGAAAACAACCTAACTCAAATGACAAAAGGAAAACAAAAAGAAAGAAAAAGGGAAAACAACCTCTCACAATATGATACTTTTCAGAAAACACAACACCAGACAGGAAAGACACTGTACAATGAAGTAGAAAAAAAACATTAAAAGTTGTGTTTCCTTTTTTTCCCCCCTTTCTTGTGGGAGCAGTTTTTCAGGAAAGGCATGTTTATTTGTACAGTACATCTCATACACAAAGGCAACACTCAAAGTGCTTTACAAAGGCATTAAGATGAAAGGAAGCCTTTTTAAAAAATAAAAAAGTGAAAAAAAAAATAACATGTTTTACTCCTTATGCTGGGTTCACACTGTGCAATTTTTGCAGTCTTATTAATGGAAGCCACACTTCACAAGCAGGCAGAAACCATCCCTGTTCCGGGTTGAATCCAGTTTTGTTTCAATTCTTCGACTGACCACTAAGTCCTGGCTCCAAAACAGAGCAAATCCCTTCTGACTCCCATGTTGAAAGTGCCAACAAGTGCAATCAGATGGCTGGGCGTTATTTGACATGCTTGACTGACAGCTTTTCATTGGCTTTGATAGCTTTGTCCCACCTCTTTGTAACATGGCACTGCCCAGTTTGAGGATAAAATGAGCTTCAAATGATCTCTGTACAAATCTACGGGTCACATGACCCACAGTTTATCCAGAAATCGGTAGGTAATTAACAACTGTCTGTTACACTGTGTGTTTGAATATATGTTGAACAGATGCTACAACAGAAGTAAACCTGAGAATATTTCAGGCTCTAAACGCATCTTTGGTGTACATACTCTTTCTCAAATTGAACAGTTTCCTAAAACGTCCTTGTGGAGCAGTGATCAGTTTGGAGCAAAATGTCCAGGAAAAGACAAAAATGTATCCAGAGGGAAGGCAATTTATGCAATAGGTTTTCTTTGCAAAATACAGTTCGCATTCAACAGCAGGTAAAGAGTGCTAACCTTAGCTACCAAGATGAGAAACAAAAGGTCCAAGACTTGAAAAGCAGCCGCGATGTTCAGAATAAGAAGTTCACAAAGGTTACGAAGCAGGAAATCTGTCAGCACAACCGGTTGGAAAGCACCCAGTCATGTGATGTTTTCAATCATCACTGATGAACGTTTTCTGTGTAAGCGACCCAAGAATATTTCAGCATGTAAACTCTGAGGTCTGAAGGTGAACCGCTGCTTTTCCAGTTGGCAGATGACTCCTCTACCTCCTGAGCCACAACTGCCCCATACTTATTTTAAATACTTATTCCTTATTATTAACACAGTTTCAGTCACACATGGGCAAAACACAGCCTGAAGCACTGGATTCAACCATCAAAAATCTCCATCCAGCCCTTCTTAAGAAAAAAAGGACTCATCACAAACATTTATTTGAAAAAGAAATAACAATTAAAAAAAAGAAGAATATGGAAAATATTTCTCAGGTGACTGAAAAAGTCTAGACTTTATTTTACTACTGAAATTAACAAAAGCAAAGAGCCTAATATCTTTCTGAGCAGAGAGGTTATTGCAGCAGGTTTGATGCAGGAGCCCCACTTGTTAGGAAAACTTAAAAAAAAAAAATGAATGATGTAACTTTGTTTGCCGTTTGTGACAAGTAACCCTGTTGATTCATCAGCGTTATGTTTGATGAGTCAAGTGTGTATCGCTGAGTTTAAACCTATTTTCATCATACTAACCATAGTACAACCTTGTCTTTTACGAGAAAAGACAAAAAAAGCCCTGACAAAAGTATTCCAAAGGAGTACACACACACAAACCTTTTAAAGAATGTTTCAGAATTCACTAATTAACAGTCGAAGTTAACTGAAAGCTAATGTGCTGGAATAGGAGAAAATATGTTCATCTTCTGGTAGACGTGTAGTCTCAAGACCGGTCTTACGACCAATTTTTTGTGGTCTCGGTCTTGTCTCAGTCTCGGGTCTTTCGGTCTCGCAATGTCTCGGATTGGCCAAACGGTCTCGAAGGAATTTGTAACCTATAATATCCAGGCAGGCACAGTTCTTTTTTGTTTGTTTGGTTTTTTGATCTCATTATACGCCCCCTTCAAGTGGCACTAATCACATGAATTTTGTGTCACAGACGGCGTTGGCACTCGTCCTCTCACGCCCTCACTCCCCCGTCCCCCCTCTAGAGCACGGTCACGGATCCATGGAGGAGGTCGCAAAATGTCAGCGAATTCTTCAGTGGTCAGGTTTGGTTTTGCAGACCACCAGGAGTTTGTTTGCCACACAACAGTACGGTGTTTCTGCACACAGTCTGTCGATAATATTTAAAATCCATCAGTCCATCCATCCATCCATTAACTCCCGCTTATCCGATGTCGGGTCATGAGGGCAGCAGCTTGAACAGGAAAGTCCAGACAATCCGATCCCCATCCACCTCCTCCAGCTCTTCCGGAGGAATACCGAGGCGTTCCCAGGCCAGCCGAGAGACATAATCTCTCCAGCGTATCCTGGGTCTGTCCCGGGGCCTCCTTCTGGTTGGACATGCCCGGAAGACCTCTCGAGAGAGGCGTCCAGGGTGCATCCTCACTAGATGCCCATACCACCTCAACTGGCTCTTCTATGTGAAGGAGCAACGGCCGACACCGAGTCCCTCCTGAATGACTGAACTTCTTTTTTGAGGTGGAAGCTGGTGTTGGAGTCTTGTTATTTTGTTAGATGATTTTGGGACTAGTTAATAGTCATATCAGTCCTTAACAGCACTCGGGTCAATCCTAAGATAATGTAGAAATAGCGGTCATAGAATTGGCACACATATTTGATCTCAGCCAATTGATGAAAACATTTATAATGAGTTCACACACAAGACGTGCTCTGTCTCTGGATTATTGTGCCTGTAGTTGAATACAATCTCATATTTATACTAAGCAGCAGAACCCAGTATGGTACGTATGTTCTACAACTCATGCAAGATGGTAAAAAAAAAAATAGGTTTATTTTTGTCTCGGTCTTTAGCTGAACTAGTCTTGGTCTCGACTTGGTCTGTCTTGGTCTTGATACTCTCTGGTCTTGGTAGTGTCTTGGTTTAGGCGCTCTTGACGACAAGTCTATCTTCTGGTACCCAGTGATAGTGTGTGATGCATCGCTTCTAATCATGTACACACAAAAAAAGTACATTGATTGATAAGCATCCAGCAGACTGTGCCTCTATCCAAACTATGTTACTGGATTTACTCGAACATGTCATGAATACAAATCTGGTTGTGTGTATTGTCACGTGTAAACTATCAGCTGTGTGAGTGTATATTCTATGAAAACTGTTGGCGATGTAAACTTTGGGTTCATCTAGAATAAACAAGATCTGCATTTTGCTGCACCATGTGTCGAACAGCTGATATTTCACGTACAACCCCAACTCTTAACTAACTTTTAGAATAATAGAATCAGCTGTAAAAGTTATCCCATGTTTTAATTAAACCGTCATATGTGTGGCCTTTAGTCTCCTTCAATTGTTGGAATGTGGTTCTAAGAGGGAAAAAATGCCCACCACTGTTTTAAACGAATGAATGAATGTTTGGTCTGGAGACATTTTTAAACTAATGAGAAGTTGATCTCAGCTTGCCTGATATCTTTTTTCAGCTGAACCAGGATCCATAGCATAGCTGCCTATTTCATGTATAATATGCGACATTGGGATTTTTTTAAAAATATAGTTGCTTCATAGAAACATGATGATAAAAAAAGTTTTTTCCTGTTTCTCACATTCTGTTTGCTTATTACAAATGAGTGTGCCTGCCCCTTGACACACACACACAAACTGTTATTTCTTTCTTTTTTAAAACTAAATAAATAAATAAATACAAAAACAAGAAAATAAGTTTTTGGTTTCAAAATTCTTAGTAGTTTGAGTTTATTATCTACAGTTACTACCGTAACAAGTCACACATGTGTTTATTGACATGGAAACACATGAAGTGTGAATTAGGAACTAATTAATAACTAAGCTTAATGTAAATCTTTTAAAAAGCTGATGATTTAATTGTCAATGAAAAATAAAATCGCCAATGAATGAGTCAGGTACTGACTGCTAATTGACCATTAACAAAAGAGAAAAGGATAAGTAATAGATGTGTAATTATGAAAGGATGATTGAGTTCTCGTAGTTGTCAAAAACTTTGATTAATGTTCAGTTAATGACTAGTTACAAACTATGTTTTCCAGATGTATGAAATTAACTGCACTAAGCTGAAGAGTCAATGCCGTCTGATTGGTTCTAGGTAGGTGATTTTTGTTTTGAACTGCTGCTGTAGAAATAAAGGTGAATTGAACTATTGACTAATCATTAACTTTATGATGATTTACTTCACACTCAGTCACTGATTCATTCCTTGTGAGTTCTCATGTAACTGAACTCATTTTGTTATTATTGTGAAGCGATAACATTTTATAGACTCATATAGATTTTTTTTTTTTGGAGTGGGTCTAGAATTAAACATCCATCTTTTTCCCCTCTATGCTGTACATTTTTACTGAACCTCTAGTAACCTTCTGATTTGATTTTGTAACTGTCCAGATTTTTTACTCGGACAGAAAACCACTCAAACCGCCTGAAGAAAAGACGGGTCTTTAAACACTCTGTCAATCCTAAATGCAGTTTACTAGTGGGTTTTATTGATGATTGATCTTGAGATAAACTGTGCTAAAATTCAAGGCTAAGATCCTTTGAATGATGCAACACACCGTTATTGGGCCTCGAGGAAGGACCCGCTCCTCCAGACCTCCCTGGACTGTACAGCTGACACCTAGGCAAACTCGTAAAGTCAAATATATCAGCCAAAGTTTATGACCAGGACACTGACTTCAGCTGACCTACAAAGAGTAAACACCACAGAGAAGTGAAGCAAGTTCCAGGGATTAAATTTTGAGATGTTCCTTTTGACACAGGTGACCAGCAAACAAGACTGGCTCTAGTTAATGATAAATGTGTCAGTGTGTGCTCCATGAAAATCTAACGCAACATTTGAATTAAAGGGTACATATATATATATGTACACACACACACACACACACATATACATATATTTATATATCTATATATACATATATATATACATATATATATATATTCACACACATGTGCTATAGTAAAGTTGTGGCTTGACTGGCTGGTACTTAACACATCACAGTCAACCTGTCTTCAACCTTTTGCACTTCACGCACACCTGGATTCAGGACATCCTTACACGCCACGCTGTTCATAAACTGCGAAGCTGTGGCCTACACTCCTCCACACTCAGCACCGACTCCTCACAACACAAAGCTCTGCTTCGAGCCCTTTATTATGCCAATTTTCCACTTGTGACTGCACACTAACTCACCATTACTGAATTTACAGATGACTCCAGTGGTCGATCCCATCAGGAGAGAAGTCTGCCTACAGGGATGAAATGTAGAATCTGTGTGAATGCAGTAGTACTCTAAATATTATATTTCTTTATAATATAATGATATTAACGCCTTTCATCTTCAATTTCTTTAGACTGTACAGTAACAGTTCTTTTCTTTTTTTTAAAGAAATACTTGTAGATAAGAAATATTATAGTCAAGCAGCCCCTCAACTTTAGATCATACAGTCATTCTCACCACTTTGGTTCATATCTAAACAACTTCTGACTAGACAAGCATAAAATCTTTCCCTGGCATAGAGACTTAAAGTATTTGATAAAAATATGGAAAATATTTTTTTTTTTTGTTTGTTTGTACCTGTAGCCATGGTTCTAATGTACATCTGAAGGTCTTTTGCTCTATCCAAGAAGACACACACGTATGAATTTATATACACACACACACACACACACATTATATATATATATATATAGAGAGAGAGATAGATAGATAGATAGATAGATAGATAGATAGACAGACAGACAGAACTTTATTGATCCACGAAGGGAAATTCAAAATGTCAAGTGCTCATCATTACCAAAGTGTAAAAAAACCAAAACAAACAAAGAAACAAAGAACATCATCCAGTTAATTAAATAGAATTTAACCATCTTATTGCTGTGGGGATGAAGGATCTCCTGAATCTCTCTGTTCTGCAGCAGTGAGAGGAACCAACTGCTGCAGCTGCTTCTTTGTTGCTCCAGTAGACTGTGAGGGTGTCTGCTGTTGTCCATAATAGCTTCCAGTTTGTTTAGTGTGCTCCTCTCCACCACAGATGTTAGTGGGTCCAGTCTCCTGCCCAGCACTGAGTCTGCTTTTTTGACCAGCTTGTCCAGTCGCTTGGTGTTTTTGTCTGTAAAGCTTCCTCCCCAGCACACTGCAGCAAAGAAGAGTGGACTGGCCACCACCGTGTGGTAGAACATGGTCATTTCCACACAAAAATCAAATGACCTCAGTGACTGCAGGAAGAACAGGCAGCTCTGCCCCTTCCTGTAGAGGGCGTCGGTGTTAGGGGACCAGTCCAGCTTGTCATCCACAATGACCCCTAGATATTTATATGTGTAGACCACTTCAATGTCCACCCCACAGATTTTCACTGGCTCCAGAAGAGGCTTAGACCTGCGGAAATCCATGATCATTTCCTTTGTTCTTGAGGTGTTCAGTTGAAGGCAGTTTTTTTTACTCCAGTCACTGAAGGCTTTTATTACATCCCTGAATTCGGATTCCTGTCCATTCCTGACAGTGAGTGCAGTCCAGCTCTTTGTTCCCTTGAACACTGGGAACCAGCTACTGGGATGGATCTTTAAGGTATTTAATGTAGCCTGGACAAAAAGCCATATTTGGTTGATTCAGTCCTTTCTGATTGTCAGTGGTAATAAACAAAGTTGATACATAGGCCTATGTCTCCTGAGGCTCCATGCAGGTCAAGCTCATATATAAAGTCTTGTATGTGACGTGTAGGCTCATGTTCGCTCCTGTTGTAAATGCTATGTGGTAGACAGAATGCACATCTGTTCTCTGTAATCTTGTCACAGTTTACTTTCATTCTCTGTGTGTTAGTTTCTCCATAGATCTTTGTTTTAGTTTTACATTCTGCTTACAAGTCAAAAAGAGGTATATTGCACATTGTTTGGTGTATTTCACCTGGATGTTCTAGTCTTGAGTAACTGGTAGGTGGTGGGCATGATTAATGCACACTAGCTACATACTAGTTTGATTTGCTTAACCACATACACACGCACGCACACACTAAGTTGGTTACTGTTAGCCCAGTTTGCTTGTGGATTCAATTCAATTTGATTATACTCATCATTCCCCAAAGGGAAATTACATGTTACAGTAACTGCGACTCAGTAATTTAGTCTTTTTTCAGAGTCATTGTACATGGTTAGCACTATATGGTTAGCACTCTTGTTGCGGCAAGTATTGCAGTAGATCTGAATGAAGACACTGTTGTGTTATCATTGTATCATGAAGAGGATGCCTAGTGTTGTTCATTATGTTTTTCATTTTATTCAGCTTCCTTCTTTGCACAATCATTTCTAAATGATCCAGACCAGCTACCAGCAAAAAGCCAACTTTCTTTATAAAAGGAAACAAAGCCATCTAAATCACTAGCTCTGATGCTGCTACTTCAGATAACTGCAGTTGCACTCTCCTCTACAGACTTTCTTCCTCAGGAAGAAAAGTCTGCTCTTTCCCTTCTTGTAGACAACATCAGTGTTGCCTCTCCACTCAAGCCCATTGCCCATGTGAACACCAAGGTATTTATACTACTCCACCTCTTTTCACAGGATGGAATGGAAGTAGTCCTTGAAAATGAATGCAACACGCCACAGGTGAGGCTAGATGAAGTGAAAGACAAGCAGTCTCCTGCTGGTGAAGCAACCTCTATATTAGCAACACAAGAGATGCAAAAAAAAGCTGCATTTTTAAAGGTCAGGTTGTTGATGGAGGGTAGTGTTCTTTAGCTGATATTCTTGATTTAGGTATGTCCACTAGGGATTATTAATCGATTATCAGCAATTGATTGAAGAAAAAAAAAGGATGATCATGTGAATTTGATCATTATAACGACCATACGTCTTGAAGCAATGTGCTAACTTTTGTTGTTGAGAAGCTACCAGCAGGGAGCGCAATCTATTCATATTCAATTAGTTTTCTCCAAGAACATGATCACAAGGACACCGTAGAAATAGAAAGTAGAGAGCAAAGCTAAGTTTGGCATGGGACTAAACATTGCAGCGTCGTAGGCACACAAAACACAATTATGTACCACTTAAAACAACGTTCACCTGACAGTGATTAACAAGTCCTCCTTCGCTCAACCAACCATCACCACAATGTTGGTAAATGGCATATGTGCTGGTCAATGGGCAGACAGAATAACCCAAGGGATCAGCCAATTGATCAAAAATGGATATGCTGCCCCTAAATATTCTTGAAAGCAATGGTTTTTGACATCTTGTCAATTTATTTGAACCAGCCTACAGCATTCCGTCACATACCATCACCAGGCTCATGGAAACTCAGTACATAGAAGGGAAGCAAGATCTTTTTGAGAAGTTACAGGGTTGCTGTAACCACCAACTGTTGGACTGCCTGAACAGCAGAGAGCTCCCTCACCATCACCTGCCATTACATCTGCCACAAGTAGCAAATGAAATCAGATGTTCTCATCACCAAGAGCTTGCGAGTCGGGCATACAGCTAATTTTCTTGAGACCGACTTCGACCTGTTTTTTTCCTATTGGGCCTCGGTCTCGGATCGTTATGCCTTGGTCTTTGTCTCATTGACAAATTGGATCAAGACCGGTTCGGCTTGTCTAAAAAAAAAAAGTAACTCCCTTTGATCTTCACCTGCATACGCACATCACACTGAATGTGAATTATAAACATTAGTGATCAGAGCACTGCTGGATCCCGCCATCTCAGACAACATATGATGTTATTACTTGCTGCGAGAAAATTTACAGCACCACGGCATTTGGTTCTTTGATTATTATGGCAGGTGGTCCTTTGGTGTAAAAAAACGAATATTTACCTGCAGTCTTGCTTTCACTGAGCACACACCTGAGCACACACCTGCTGTCTCACCACCGAACATGTCCTTGGTTTCTAAAATTATTAAATTTGCTTTTCAAAAGCAAGAAGAATTCGAAGAAATGGGGGGGGGGGGACACGAGACAAGCTGTAATTTTTGTCCACCTCCAGGATTAAGAATATGTGAAGTAAGTGGGACAATGTCTAGATTCGCTAGTAATTAAATTGAATTGAATTGCAGTCTTGAAAACTACTTTTTCTGTTTAAAGATTCCTTTAAACTCATTCTGAATTGTTTCGGAACTGTCTGTATTGTGTTTTACTTCATGCTGGATGTAGCATGTAACCATTTACTGTAGATCATCATGTACCACACGTTTAATTTCTTCACGTTCGTTGCAAAAAGTCCCATTTAAAATCAGTAAGAGACTAAACACTTGTGTTTCATGTTATTTATGATACAGAGCAGCTCAGAAAAGAAACTGCTTATGAGCTAATGACGGAAGTTTCGCTCAGCAGTACGTTGAGTTTTTGCTCGTGACCTCATGATCTTAGAGATTTGTATTCTGCATACAAGCTCCTTTGTACTTTGTTAAGTGCATGATGGCAAGACATATGTTTTTTTTGTTTTGTCTTTTGTTTTTTAATTGGAGCAGCTGGTTCTAATGCTTTATTGAAGTTGTGCATTGATATGTTTATATTTTGGCTCAGTTGTTTAAAGCGTGGGAGTTTCAATTCACTATTACTGAAATGTGCTGTTTTTAATGTTCATTAACAGTTGCATCTGTGAGATGCGATTTGCACACGTGCACCCCAATTCTAAACATTCGGCCGTGGTCTCAGTCTCAGAAGGTCTGGTCTTGGTCTCGGAAGGTCTGGTCTTGGAGGGTGAGGTCTTGGTCTTGGTCTCAGAAGAACTGGTCTTGATTCAATGGACCTGGTTTACAGGGTAGGGTAACTAGATGCATTCATGATGATGCTACCGACAGCTGCACCAGAATTAACTGGGATTCCATTGCCTGCTCTGCGCACACTCTCCATTTGGCCATAAACAATATATTTGCATTGTACCTGCAATGGTTGATCTTTGTGGCCAGTAGACTCATTAGCCATTTCAACTGTAGCACTATGGCAAGCAGGCGGTGCAGGTGAAACAGCAGCAAATGAGCCTGGCAACCCACTGGCTTATACAATCCAGTAAAACACAATGGAACTTTTGCGAGATGCTTGATCGGCTGGAGGATTCTTGAATTAAAGGAGTACTGGCAGCTGATGGAAGACATGCAGCCCATGTTAGCTGCACACAAGTGGGCCACCACTGTATTGTGGGCAGAAAAAGGTGTCTCTCTAACGATGTCTTTCTAACACATATCCATTACCTTCACCCTCATCAACTCACATCTCATACACAAAGGAGACAACTTAGTTCAGCTCTTTTTCCTGTGTTTAAACAAAATTGATTGATTGGTAAATGTTCATCAAAATAAAGACTGTATGAAAAACCTTTGCTCTTTAATATTTTCTATAAGTATACTGTATTTTATATAGCCACTTATAATTATTATAAATGAAATACTAAAGATTAATTGATAATTAATCATTCATTTTTCTGATGATAGACGGAGAACATTTCTTAACATGCCCATTCCTAACTCCCACTCATATATAACTGTAAGATTATGTTTACTACCTTAAATTGGAAAATTCAAGTTGCAAGTCAAACAGGTGGGCAAACAAATTAAAAATCTGTGAACAACAAATGGCCCAAAGTCAAAAATGAGTTTCCTCTTCTTTTTATAAAGTTTAAAATGGAAAAGGGAAATTAAAGTGTATGCATGTTTACAAAATACAACTAAAAGAAGACATCATCTTGATCATGATTGTTGCTTAGTTAGAACATAATCTTATTCAGAAAATATTACATGATATTGTCTAATTCAGGGCTAGGTCTTTAGATGACGTTGAAAAAAATGCAAATGTTGACCACTAATTCAATTCAAATTATTTATATAGCGCCTATTTACGACAAGTCATCTCTAGGTACTAAGAAAGCAGAGTGAGAGCAACAACAATTTACATCACTATATTTACCCTGGAGAATGCTTGGAAAATGACTATATTTAATCTCAATTAAGAATAGGACAGTATGAGACTTGAAGTACACATATTTTTTTTAAATGTCCTGATACATAAAACCTTAAAAACCAAAAGATTTGTTTTTAATTAAAAAACACAATATGACAGTTATATAACCACCATTTAACCAAGAAAATAAGACTAATGACATTTAAAACCTGCATTAAGTCAGGCCGACAGCCACAGCTTATTCAGCACTGATTGCACAACACAAAATGAACTGCACATACAGTAATATTTACAAAATAAGGCCATGGATTTGTATCCTGACATGTGGAGTCAGAAGAACATGGATTTTCAAGGCCAGGGTGTAAAATGTTGCTTCAGAGGAGCAAACCAACATTTGGCCTCTGGGACTGGTGTAAAGACCTCCAATTATACTGTAGCTTTGACATGGAATGTTTTTTTTTTAGTTTATGCTAATTGTTTTTTTAAAGATACAAGCTAGACAGTTTTAAAAAATAATGGACTGGGACTCAACACGAAAAGGTAGTAATATGGCTTTTGGGTGAATCTTAATCTGAAGTTCAGCACATCACTGGTTTATAATGCGTTTATATTGACAAGTCTGTTGGAGTTAATGAGTTAATAACATGCATACGTTGACTCTGCTATTTATGGACAATGATACAAGTCTTCTGTGAGTGAAAAGAAAGAACTCAGCCTTGTCCTTGTCCTTCTTTAAAAAAAAAAAAAAAGAAATTGACTCTCATCAGACCTTACAATTATCAAATTATTTAAAATTATAAGTAACCTTTTATGTTTAATCCACTTCCCTTTCGTTTAAAGTCAAGAAGAGTCAACAAAAGCTGACATCAATGATGAGTTCAGCTCAGCTTTTCATTATTAGAGCACAGGTCCCCTGGAGCAAGTACAATAACTTCAGTGTTGCTGCTACACACATGAAGATAAGGCAACATGTGGTACGTGTCCATGTATACATAACAAAGTTCACTGAAATATTATATTACAGCAACCTCACATGCACACCAGTGGCTGGTTTACATGCCTGAAAATTGTATAAAAAGATAAAAGGTTGCATAGTTGACTTGAAATATAGATCTATTGGAGCTTAATTCAATGAGACCACAATAGTGTAACCGTTAAGTAGGAATGAATAATTGTAACATCAAGAGCTAGTGTTATTGACTAGCACTATCATCTAAAGTAAAGTACTGTTCTAAAGTACAATCTGAAGGTGAAACGTAGCGGACAGAGAGCCCGTAAAATGTTCCAGGAGCAGACATGCTGCTGTCTGCTCTGTCTCATCTCAGCCCGCTCTTTTCACACTGTGAAATCACCAGTTTTTATTTTGTTTTTCACTGTTTGAGAAAATGTACATGTGCCATCACAGGATGTACTTTGTCTGGGTCAATTTGCTGTCCGACCAGGAGCCGCATTAAACTCACAGCAGTGTGATTCTGTTACTTCGCAAACATCCCATCTCTGTAACTGAATGCTTGCAGACTATATAACTAACATTAAGTGTGTTGTCCTGGAAATTGATTTACTTTGAACAAGAAGGGAAAACATTTTCGCTGGGAGCTCGACATTTCTTTTGCTAACGGCCAAAACACTGAAATAGCAGTAATCTTCAAGCAAGCAATTTATGTTATCTGTAACACTGTTGACTGTTGTGACTAATTTTTGTGTGTTTTGAGAGCAACAAGGTTTTCTTTTCTTTAAGAACCAATTGATGACTAGTGATAATAACCATATTCTCCAGTTCACACGACTCCTGGCCTTGGCTTTCATTCCAGATCTCCTTCCGTGACAATTTCACTGCATTTCCAGCGGGATATAAGATTTAGCAGTGTTTTGGAGAGTGCCAGCAGCTGGTCCCATGTATAGGTGAGCACAGTTCCTTGCTGCTCAGCACGTTTTCTGAAAAGTCACCAGAAGGACCACACGGCTACTGCTACTGATTTTTCCCACACGGGGGATAAATCAGTAGCAGATTCATAATAAATTTTTAGAGCAAGGGAAAGAAAAAGGGGAGGAAAAAGAGCAGGCGAGCATAATAATAAAAAAAAAAGTCATGAGAGCTGCTGTAACAGTTATGGCGCCATTACACAACTTGCTATCAGCTGTAACTGCTTTAAGGACAGAAGAACCCTGAAAACACAGCAATAACCCGGAATTTAAAAGATTTTCCAAATGTTACCCCAAGTAGGAGAGCCATGCTACGCAAAGTTTTCATGTGTGCATCTTCCGTTTCTTTTTGCTTCTCATTTTTTGTGTAGTTATTCCAAGTCCAGCATTTTTTTAAATATGTTTTTCAGCTGTGACACATTGTTGCATTTCCTTTCTTATGGTTTTCCATTTTTAATGGTACAACTTGAGTGGGTGTATTTGGGAGGAATTTTTCATTATAAAATGATTGGAGTGTGCTTGGATCTTAAGAGAAAAGCATTTACAAAACTAAACCAGACTTTTTACTCAAACTGCACCCTAAGGATACAAACTTCATTTCAGTGCAGCAAACGCTAGACAAAGAAAGAACCACTATGTGCCTCTGACCAATACTCATTGCAAACCTCTACAAGTGTGAGGCTATTTTCTCTTCCTCCTCCATTTGTGAGACCATGCCACTGAATACCAGATTTTTTTTTCCCCCAGCTTCATTAACTGTAGTCTTCTCTTAGTGTCCTGAATGTCCAAGAAGGTTTTATAATGAAGAAGGGTATAAAAAAAATAAACAATAAACTCCCTGATATGTATGTCTACTTTACTGGAGGCAAATGTGGGCCCAGCAGTAACTTAAGGCTGATTTATACTTCTGCATCAAAGCAACACTGCATCTAAAAATCCCAAATTGACCTTTTGTCAGCCTTCTGATTGGTCCCTGACTAACTAACCAGAAAAATCATTCTCCCTTGCTCCATCTGGGTTGGAATATCCAGTTGGACAAAATATGCGTCTCTCTCATTCACAATGGAGAGAGCATTGTTTTTATTTGCTTGTATCACCATTTAAATCATTGGATTATTTTTTGTTGAACAGTGTAGTGAGGGTTTTTTTTTTTTTTTTTTTTTTGTTGTTGTTTTTTGGGGGGTGGGGGGGTGGGGGGTGTTTCTCTCCAAACCGAGAGAAATCCAAGCTGTACCCAAAACAC
>JBAMYA010000021.1:5332225-5345397 GCA_037176975.1 Arrhamphus sclerolepis | reverse complement strand
CTTCCTGTAGAGGGCGTCGGTGTTAGGGGACCAGTCCAGCTTGTCATCCACAAGGACCCCTAGATATTTATATGTGTAGACCACTTCAGTGTCCACCCCACAGATTTTCACTTGCCCCAGAAGAGGCTTAGACCTGCGGAAATCCATGATCATTTCATTTGTTTTTGAGGTGTTCAGTTGAAGGCAGTTTTTTTGACTCCAGTCACTGAAGGCTGGATATATACATATATATATATATATACATATATATATATATACAGTGTGTGTATGTATACATACACACACTGTAAAAAATACTCAAAAACAGGATAAAAGGAATTTGCACTTTGCACCACACATACAGTAAGTTGAGGAAGTTATAAAGTACTGTAGTGTTTTTTTTTAATTGCTGACAATAGGAAAAAATAGCTGTTAAAGCTTTTGTTTCACACTTTATCAAATGAATGTTCATGCTCCTCTCAATGGCTGTCATACTGGTGCTGTGATAGAGAGGAATCATAAATCACATCTTTGCAGTTCACGTCTATGGTGGTATGAAGACTGCTGTATAAGAGCTGTTAGAGGCAGACTGTATCTGCAGTTCCTTTTACTGCTGAATAACAGAAGTTCAACACCTGAAGTACGTATCTCACCTGTTGTCCCTGACGTAGACTGCAGAACTGGTTAATCACAACCTCGACTAGTTCAATAACAGCTTGAAGGGGACCGAGCTCCTGTCATTCAATAGTTAAGATGAATGAGTGATGTGCTAGTCCAGTAGAATGGACAGGACCTCTCCCATAGCGCCCTCTGTCTCTGAAGAGAATCACTACAGACTTTGTTCAGGTATTATTAATAAAACGTAGATGTAACCTTCAGGTGAGAAAGCCACATTACTTCTAACTGCCAGGACAGTGCAGTTGTTGCAAGTTAATCACATCAACATGTAATGCAACCAGGATACATCATCAGTGATGTTACCTGGGGTCATGGATTGTTCAGGGTCTTTCAAACATCATACACTCTCACCCTGGCGACCCAGCTGAGGTTGATCAGGCCCCAGCTTGTCTCCAAGTAGTGCTACCCCACTACCCATGGTTCCCCTCTCCTTATCCACAGCCAGCTTGAGGCAACTTTTGCTGCCTCAGTGACCTCCTTCACGGCCCTTCGCTTACTGGCCCTCGGTGATGCCCAGCATGTTGTAGGCATGGCTGAAAAGGGTACAGGTTGCATATTTTGTAACTGCAAATTAATTCAAACTGACAAATAGTCTGAAGAAAAATGATTGATTCAAACTGAAGTTAATTTTGTAAACTATGGTTCCATACAGAGCAAAAGTTAATTAAAGCTGTGTTTTTCAGGATGTGGATAGCTTGAGATTCACAAGAGGGCACATGTGCTTAGTAACACGCTGCTTCCACTCACATCTGCCATGTGCTTGGAACACAAGGCTTTGCAGTAGTAATCCATAAACCTATGAGCGATAACAGTGGCTACATTCATCTCTTACAGAAGACCTATGGAGAGAGAAGAACTCAGAACAATTACTTACATATAAATCCAAATTTTTCTTTAAAAAGAGAAAAGAAAAAAAAGCACTAATTCCGTTATTCCTTGAATCCCTTAGAAGAACTTCTAAATATGAAACGTGACAAGTAAATACTACTCAATCAAAAGTGTCTTAGTGATGGGAAAATACAAGGTTCTTCCTCTTATAACAGACATTCATTGTTAAAGCACGAGAAACATCTCCCACCTCAGTGGATGCTAACGCTTCACCTTCAAGTCCATTTAACTTGACACAAATTGCAGAACAGTCTCAGCTTTTCCAGCCAGTAATCAAGACTATTCTATAAGGACTAACTGAAGCATTCAATTATTGAACATGCACGAATTTACAAAACTCTTTGAGGTTTTTCAGTTTGTTTCGTTTTAGCTTTCATTCTACAATGTAGAAATAAAATGGTTCATCTCAAAGCTGGTTGTTATAATACAATAAAACGTATAGGGAATCTTTAAAATAATAATTACAGCTCTTTCAGTTCATATTACAATGCCATTAAACTAAAATAACCAGAAAGAGAAGTGCAGTTTTAATTCTGCTGTACATAAATACAGCCTTGAATTCTCAAAAAAGAAGTCTTTTAAATCACACCAAAGAAACCAAGCAATAAGACCATGAAATGTTCAGATGTGTCTGTCTACAGTTATTTTTTTTTTAAGAAACAGATAAACCATTGAAATGACTTCTGAAAAGATAAGTGAACTGATTGTGATGTTATATTTAAGTGTTCTGTCACTTAACTACGACAGATGTCCCTTACATAAGTTTCTGTACTTGGTGTTTTTGTCAGTACTTGTCAGTTTTTCTGTTCTGAATGAACAGAAAAACTGTTCAGGGAGCTGTGATTTATGGCTAAAAATGTCCAACTTCAGATTCACCTGTTTCAATGTGTTTTGTTCATTCGAAACTTCGCAAACCTAAACTGTGCTGTTCTTTTTAGAGAGAAGATGATTTCTCCTGGTAACTGTAGCAAACATCCAATAAATAACAAAACACCATAATACGTCATGCGTTGTAACTTATCTGATGTTGTATTTGCTTAATCCTAAAGACCCAGGACTTAAAAAAAGGATAAGAGAAAAGAAAAAAAAAGTGTTCAATACATTAAACCTTGCATTTATATAAGTTATTCTTCACATGTACAGAAGACAGTTTGCTGTTTAGGTTAAACTCTAATAATGGATATTTTTTCCCGAGTTTGAATATAAAATTTATTAAAATAATTTCAAGAATATATAAAAACATTTATAATCTATACACAGCATATATTATTAGACTGGTACAAAACAATTGTCAACACAAAAAAAGCACAAACACAGTAGATTCTAAAGCAGAGTTTAAATAAACTACACAAGCTGCCAGTGCTTCTCATTCAGTGTGGCAGGAGCAACAATTTTGACCTGGAAAAAAAAAAGTTTCTTTAAAGAGCACTTATCTGTGATGTGCTTCTTTTAGGCATAAAAAAGCACTCCCTTAGATTTACAATTTAGTTTCGGAAATTCATGACTATGCTACTGCCAAAATGAAAGTTTATTCAAAGGAAGATGGTACATTAATTCCTGACAGCACATTCTGAGAGCTGGCATGAATCAACCCGATGTTAAAGTTTACACCAACAGAATGGTGTGAAACAACCACTTTGTATGCAGTGGAGCAAAACCATGAACTACAAAGCCGTTGTCTGACACTTTTGGGGAAAGATGCTTCTTTGCTTTCTTCTCAGTTTTGTGGGATGATCCCTTTGATATTCCAACACTTCCTGTAGGCTATGAAGGGGAAATGTTTAATATTATGTAAACATTATTCATTACATCAAAAGGCACAATTGAATAAAGCATCTGAAAATTCAGCTCTAAGGTTTTTGACCTGGTTCACCTCGTACTTGCCCACTGTTAGTCACTTCTGCTGCAAGAACGGACTGTCAAAGCCGCTGTCCTGCTGGCGCTGTCTCTGCTCAGAGAACAAAGGCCTGGAACAAACTCCCTGCTGGCTGTCACATTCAGATCCAGGGGTAGGCTCTCTGTTTGCACTCTTCTTTGCATGGGAAAAGGTTTCGCTTTGAGGCAACGTCTTGGGAATTTCGTTATATACTGTTAGATCAGACCTATCTGTGGTGAAGCTGCTAAAGTCTCTTGTTTCGTGGATAGATGCTGCAGATACAGAAAAGGGCCTGACTGATTCAACTCTCCTTCCAAAGTAGGACAGTCTGGGAACTTGGAGACCTGCATCAGAGTCACAACTAGCCATGCTCCAGTCTGTCTGCTTCTCATCTCTAACAGGTGCCTCCTGTATGACAAAAGGTTTGGCTTCACCTTTGCTCAAATCACTTCCCCGGAGATGCTTTCTGTTATCAGTCACAGAAATAAAATCCACCTGGGTTTGAGAAGTCGTCTGATTGGATGGATTGCAGAAGGGGAGTTGTGTATAAGAAGTCTGGGGCTTCATCCCTGCCTCTCCTGAGGCCTTCTGAGATGAAGAAGGGTCCTGGTGACTCAAAAGTTTAGTCCTAACTGCAGCAGCTGGTTTCTGCATAGAATCAGCAGAAGTCTTACTCCTGAGGGACTTCTCCTCTGGCCTGAAATCAGGAAGTTCAGTTAGCGCTGACAGGGTCTTACTGAAAGCTGCGTCTCTATCTGGCAGGCCGCCAGCCGCAGCAGTGGACACAGCCGCCGAACAGCCTGTCAATACAAAACACAAATGAACGCTACACTGATATTTTTGGAGCACAAGAATTTCATAGTTAAGCAGTTCTGTACAATAGGACTCACTTGGTAAACCGTAATTCTTTCCAGATTTACTTTTGACAGGCGTTTCCAGCACTTTAGCCATAGCCGCCAGCTTGCTTGCAGCATTCATTATTTTCTTTTCAGCACTGCAGAAGACAGCAAGATCAATACAATTAGCCCGAGGAGCCACAATGAAGCCAGCAAACAAGTTTAGGACAATTACGGTCTCTTGCCCTGTAATCTTCCCGCCATCCTCCAGTAACTCCTGGAGACAGGTCAGATAATAGCGACGCATCTTTCTGGCAGTGTCCTGCCTCTCTCTCTGCACCTCAATGCGGATCATTTCTGCTGCACGTTCCCGGCTTTCCTGGAGGTAACGCATCATGTCTCCTGGGGGAGGGGGGGGCAAACAAAGAGTACAATCAAAATCAGTTTTGATTATGATACAAATGGGGCATTTGGTGACGATTAATACAAAAACATAAAATTCATGACTGAGAACATATAGTGAAGAATAGAATAGAATAGAATAGTTAGTGCTAAAATAGTGTTGATGTCTGCATAAATTGCTTCAGTTTCACCAGAATCAATACCAACCTCTGATGTTTTCGACAGTCAAGAGATATTGTGCCTTCATCTCCTCTAGGCCTTGCTGAAGCTTTTGTTGGTGATCAGAACTTCCACAACTACAACGGTGAAAATAAAAAAAGGAAGATAAGTGAACATTTAGGTCCGCTGACTATGTTATTTTTAGTCCTAAATTACATAGCCCAGAAACCATCAAATGTTTTGACAGTTTCTACATTTGAAGTTGAAAACAGATTGAAAAAATAAAAATCACAAAATCAGTTAAATACTGTTGATGCTCAGTCAAAAATGTATCTTCAGGCTTCATTTTTTTAATTTTATTTTGAGTATATTTAAAACAAACGAATAAACAAGCAAAAACAATACCATGGCAAAAAAAGAAAGAAAACATACTCGAAAAGGAGCAGGATGAAGTTTAACTTATATATATTTCCGCCCCCTGCCCCATCATATTTACCTCACTTAACTACTCATGGCAGATTCCAAAATCAACAAATGTCCTCTATCTATTCCATAACAATAATCAAGAAATAAAATGACTATCCCATGACAATAATAATAATAGAAAACAGCCTCTGTCCATATAGTCGTTCACATCAAAGCTGAACACCATCTCATCTCATACTAAAAACCATTTCATAACACTAACACACAATTTAGACATAATCTTTTATCCATTTCCAAAGAATAGATATGCTCTCATCCATCTCATAACTATACATTCTATACTGCTCATCCTATCTTGTACGTATTTAATATATCTTTTGTTTTTTTTTGGAAAGTCTTTTAAATTTACTAATTGTTCCATATGATTTCATTTCATCACTAAGGTTATTCCATAAATTAACTCATTCTGTGGTTTTGTTCTTATCATAGGTGCTCTTAACATGCATGTACCCCGTAAAGAATATGCACTTTCCCTCAAATGAAACAACCCCTGGATACTTTGTGGTCATTTTTTATTGATTATTTTATACATAAATTGTGCTACTTTAAAGTCAGCTAGGTCTCTGAATTTGAGTGCTTTTAATTTGATGAAGAGCTCGTTGGTTGGTTGTCTATATCCAACTTTACTTACAGTTCTTATTGCTCTTTTCTGGATGATGTTTATTGGTTCCGTGTTTGTTTTATATGTGTTCCCCCATACTTCCACACAGTAGGTCAGGTATGGTAATATGAAAGAACAGTACAAGGTATGTAATGAAGCTACATTGATAAGATTTTTGGCTCTGATAATAAGTCGAGTAACATGGACCTGAGGCATGTTCATTTCGTTGAAGATTCACCAGTTTAGGGTTTGTCTCAGGCAAGTTATATAAAATGGGAAGAGCTTATGGAGTCGTCCAATTAAAGGTGTAACTATTGTTCAAGATGCACAATAGCTTATCAGTTTGTTGTTTAAGACTGCCAACACAGAGTAATGCAAAAGAATTAAGAAATGTTTAATCTTATATGTATATAAGCAGCCCATTGCTCTGGGTCCGACAGCCCAGATGGGTCAAATGTGGAGAATGAATATATATATATATATACACACACACACACCTACACACACACACACACACACTCATAAATAAACAAAAACAACACTAACCTTGAGGTTTCTTTGGTTCTCTTCACTTCCTCCAATTGTTGCAGATGTTCTTCTTTTGCCTTTCGTAAGCTGTTTTCATGCTCATCTGCAGTTCAGAGTTATGTATCCAATCATGGATGGAGAACAGTTGAATAAATCTCGTGAGATATGATTTGGAGAAACATTTTATTGTGATAAATAAACGCACCTTTAATGTGCTGCATGGCAGTTTTATGCTCTCGGATGCTGTGCTGAAGTTGGCGGCAGGCTTTCTCTAAACGTCTCTGGAGTTCTTGGTTCTTCTTCTGCAGCTTACTTACACTTTCTGTGCACTCCTTCTTGCAACGAGGCTGCTCTTTCCTCTGGGATAAAGAGCCTAGAAATATTGGACAGTAGTCACACCAACCTGGAATGGCACTTTTGCTATTACAAGATATGAATAATGCACATAATATTGATTATAGTTTTCACAACCCTGCATACTTTGCATTTTGTTGATTTCTCTCTCATGCTGTTCAAGTGTCTCTTTTAAGACATGGCTCAGTTTCTCTTCATTCATCTGTGGGAGTGCAAATAAAATAAGATTTTAAAAAAATCACAGCAGGCATTTAATCTTCCGCTGGTTTGGTAAATTTGTTCATTTCATCTCTACACAGCAGATAATCGAACAACTCACTTTCTTCCACTCCTTATGGGCCTCTGATACTGCTCTTTTCACCAGGTCTCTGCATGAGTTTGATCCACTAGTCCGGCTGTTTTCAGTCTCTTGTTGACTGGTTTCAGGAGTCCTGAGAAGCTGAGTGTGGACCTCTGCCAGCGCAGACTGAAGCTCTGCAAGAAATTCATCTCTCATCTGCTGTTTCTGGGTCAACTCCTTCTCTGCGTACAGGCATCTCCACTCCTCCTCTCGTGCCTTAACTCTGGCCTCCACCTGCACCAGCAGCTCCTTCCTCTGGAGGTCAGCATCCTCTCTGACTTGCTGCACAGCCTGCTCCAGCTTTTTTCGCTGCTCTTGCAGCCTAAACTGGTACCCTTTCTCGCTGCGGTTCTGGAGGATGGAGATCTCCTGCTGTTTGTCTCTATTCCAAGCAGCTCTGGCTCCAGCCAGCTCAGCTTTCAGCAGGGCAGCTTGCTCTTTGGTTTCCTGCTCTAACTGGCTCTTGAGAACTTCCAACTCCTCTTGAAGCTCATCCACTCTCTGAGCTCCAGAGCTGTGATCCTCCAGCTGGTTCTTGTGCATCTTGTCCTGTTGCTTCTCTGCCTCCTTCAGGGCCTGTGACACCTAAAATATTTAAATAAAGATTTATCAAAGAAAAATACAACCCAGCTCACAGCAGTGATAGTTTTTTGTTTGTTTGTTTGTTTAAATCAAAAACTCTGTCATACCCTTTGTTCTATGAGTTTTTCTTGTGAGGCCTCCCATTTCTCTTTTTCTGTTTGGAGAGAGGACTGGTATTCTGGTAATGAAGACAGATCCTCAATCCAGCGATTATAGGCCCGGGTTACTGCACCTTCAACCTGAAAGACAATAAAATTGATATCCACAGCTAAATTTAGCCATTTATATAACTGAACAATAATTTCATAAGTTCATTATTAAGTGTTTGGGAGAAAGACCTTTGTATTTGTTTGCACAGGCTAAAGATTATCTTTACCCAGTGCAGTGGGTGTGTGGTTTAATTCCAAAAAGTATATACATTTAAAAAAAACAGCTAAATAAATTCACACATGCTTGCTTTAAGAATGATTAAAGCCTTAAGTGACCTGCTTGGCTATGTCCTCCAGGTGTTTCTCTTGGAGCTCTCTCTGGACCCGTTTCCTGGCTTCCTCCACAGCTTTGTGTCGCATTTTGTCAGCTTCCAGCTGCAGCTGCTGTTTCTGGGCACTAAGCCTGGACTCCAGCTCTTCAACAGGAATGGTCATTCTGCTGGCTTCACTGTCATCAGTTTGACAAGACATCTCAACCATCTCTCTTTGCCTCTGTTTCTTAGCCTCCTCCAGTTTCTGAACCCAAGTCTTCTCAATCTGAAAAGAAGTAGAGAAAAAACAACAACATTTGAATGTGAAATGAAAAAAAAACATTTAAGATGACAGATTCTAAATGATCTTAACAGTACAGTTAAAGAAACTGTACCTTTATAAGTTTCTCCCTCCACTGAGCTTCGACTGAAGCAACATGAGAATCCATTTGCTGCTGGATTTCAGTCTCTTTCTCTTTACACCAGACTGCTTTGAGTTGCATTATGGAAGCCTGATGTTTTGCCTCAAGTTCAGTTCTCAACTTCTCCACAGCTGTACCACTCCCTTCTTCCATCTGAGTATCCGCTTTCTCCCTGCATATTTTTTCTTCAAGCAAACTTTTCTCCTTGCAGACAGATATGTAACATTCCTGGACAGCCAACACTTTATCACTGGCTTCTGATAATTGGTTTCTGTAAAGGAAGTTTAAAAAAGAGACAAATAAAATAAAACACTGTAAATTAGTCACAAAGGGTTACAGACGACAATAATTGTCACTGATAAAAGCAGAGCTCTTACTGTAACTGCTGGACCTGCTGCTGGTACAGTGCAGTCATCTGTTCAACCTGAGCATCATGATCCAGCATGAGTTCTGTTCTGACTCGGTTCACCACATCATCCCTGTACTGCTGATTAATTCGCTCAGACCTTTAACAGGAGAAAAAAAAACAAAAAAAAACAACAAAAAAAAAACAGCATGAAGGAATATTCCACCCAAACTGCTCAAACGAAGTAGAGAAAACGACTCATTGGTGTGTGTTACCTCTGAGCTGCCTCTTGCTTTTCTTGGTCTAGCTCATGGATCATCTCTCTCATTTTGGTGCACAGTTCAGAATTGACAGCCTTCAGCTTTTCCTCAGTCTGTTTCAATTCTTTATTCTTCTTTTCTAGCACCTGAACGTTGACAGAAAAAAAAAAAAAGTCTCATGATTTTCTTTCTACAATAAAATGCAAAAACAAAATTAAACAATAAACGATAACTAACCACCACTTGTTCCTGCAAGTGTTGTTTATCTTCCGATAGTCTTTTCAACTGTTTCTGAGAGTCTACAGTCAAGTCCAAATGTTTCATCTGGCTCATCTCTTTGGCCTGTGGAGACATTTTATTTATTTATTTATTTTTTAAAGTAAATCACTGACTGCTACAACTGGGCAATGAAAGTGATAACTACATATTCAAGCATTTGTCTTTTAATTATTTATCCTTTGCATGCTTTAATTTTTCTGTTAGCCAGAAATCAAATGGTTAAATCTTTTAAAATATCCATCAGAAGGAGTCCTCACTGAAGAGTTGAGCTTGGCTTCGTCTAACTCAGTCTGAAGCTCATTTATTTGAGCCTGATGGTGCTGCAGCTCCTCCTGCAGCCGACCAATCTTCTGCCGCTTCCCCTTTAAGCATCCAAGGCAGCGCTGCATTTCCAGTTGCAGGAGCCTTAAAGCTTCGTCCTTGGGCAGCTTTGAGTCTGACAGGTGAGCCAGAGCAGTACTGCCGATGAAAAAGGAAAAATGTAATTCTGAACGCTATTGGTGAAAGTACTTATATCTAATTGAAGAAGAAACGTCAGAGAGTACACTAGCACTCATGGAAAGAAGCATGCAGGCCCTCAAGTGTGGTAAGGTTTATAATTATCACAGCGCACCTGTGAAGTGTGCCGTTTTTCCTGTTGGCTTTCTTCAGTCCCAGATCCAGACAGGATTCAGATAGGTGATTTTCCCAGTCACTGCTCTGGTCTAATGCAATAACTCCATGTTTCACAGCAGATTCATACAAAGTGATCTGCTCCTTCAAATCAGCCATATCCTCCTTCATTATTTAGAAAATAAAAGTTTCAGGTTTCAACTTTAGGGTCAACAACATGAAAGCTTTTCTGTTCTGTAACTGTTTAAAAAAAAAAAAAAAAGTAGAAAAAGCAAACCTGCAGAGCTTTATTCATGTTTTCACTCAGTGCCTTGGCTGACTGAGCCTGTTGTAGTTTGACTTCCAACTGAGCCATCTCTTGTGCTGAATCTAAAGAAAATTAACCACAAAAGCTAAAAAGTTCACTAGAAGCTTGCATTAAAAATATATGTTTTATGACTAGTACATAACAGATATGGTTCATTACAATATCTCTCACTCACTTGTGTGCAGCAGCTTGCCACACTGCCGCTGACTTTCCTCCAAACGCTCAGTGAGTGCATTGACCACTCTAGCTCTCTCCAGCTGCTCTTCTTCTCTTTGGTGCTCCAACAGCTTCACACGTTCTTGTAACTTCTCATCAATATCAACCTTGAAAAGCAGAAAAAAAATAGGTAAGTACAAGGTATATGATTATACTTGATTACATCAAACATCTATGACTTCAATTGATATGCCTTGAAGCATCCTGACTGATAATTTTCCATTTCAATAAAACTACAAACCTGTTCACTTAATTCCTGAGAGGTAGCATCAAGCTTCTGCTGTAGAGCCAACAGTGCAGCATCATGCTGCTCCTTCATGATGGCAAGGTCTCTGTCATGCTGCTCCCGTGTTCTGGACAATGTGTCGGAGCGACAAAGCTCCAGCATCTGCTGCTTCATGCTGTCCACTGCAGCATCTGCAATCCTCTGTTTCTTCACGTTCTGCAAGAAAAGTAAAAATGTTGGGTGTTTCCAAAAAGTAAGTATGCCTGTGAAAGGTTTGACAATGTTAGAGGTGTTTACCAAAAACAAGAGAAGAGGAATATCTTTAAGGAGAAGATTTTATTCATTTATTTATAATATATATATATATATATATATATATATATAGCCAACACTGCTTTTAAATGCATTAAATAGAAATTTAAAAAGGTAACTGATTAATGGTTCCTCAGAGATAAATTTTTATTTTACAAGTCAGTTTAGTAATTACATACAACCTAATACATTTACCCTTAAATGATTAGGAAGGGATATACACATAAGGAAAGCAGTGGTGTGTGCCAGTAAAACATTTACCTCCTGGTCTCTTTGATTGAGAACCTGCACTTGCTGCTCCATTGCCTTCATCTTGTTTTGCATTTGAACCTCTCTGTCCTTGGCCTCTTCAATCAATCGACTTGATTCCTTTAGACTCACTGCCAGCCCATCCTTTTCATCTATTAATAATTTATCAAAAATAATGGCAAATTCAAATGGGCAGCATATTCACAAAGAAAAAAAATCCATATGTACACAAAGCCAGTACAGGCTCTACTATGGGTCTGTTGTGCAAGCCCCTTGAACAGCCACAAGAGGGCGAATATATAATTGAGTAAATACACTTCCCACTTTGTCTTCTGCTACTGGTCTCAATTTATTGTTATTGTTTAAAATATCTTCATCTGACATTTTACTTCCTTTTTTAATGCACATGAAACAATGTAAGTTATTCAGAATGAGACGCCTCTGATTTTTCAGGAAAAGAGTGTGTGAAACATACCTTTAACAATCGCAAACTGATGCTCGAGGTATCTCATATTACGTCTGGAATCCTCCAGTTTTCGCTCCAAATCTTCAATTTGTCTCTGTTGAGCTTTGTTCAAAATCTCCAACTGAACAAGTCGCTCCTTATTAGGATTTGCTTTAAAAGAAAAATTAAAAATAGAAGGAAGAAAAAAATTATTCAGCATACAAATATTTTATCCTTTATTCAGGAGGCATTTGGTTTGATTAGGGGCAGTATATACAATTAAACTTAAAAATGGCCGTTATTCAGACGTGAACTGGTGCAATCTACTGATGTCTCTGTTTTTATGTCCTTGATGAGAAGCAAAACCATACAAAATTCCAAAAGCGAAACTAATTTTTGAGTAATGTTTTCAAGGATAATAATCTTCAACAACCCCAAACATAGACATTACCCTTTTCATTGCATTTTCAAGTGTCACTGCATGCCTGCTCTATTAAATGTCCAGTATTATGTCTCTTCTCAGCAGATGAATACAAGTCCCAAGACAGTCAGTTGAAATTGAATAAACACTACTCAGATCATTCAGTGTGTCCTCTAAGTATAACCTACTGTTTCAATCCAACCGAACAGGCTGTTTCAGTAGTTCTAAATCTGAATCTGAAGGGAGCTTTTGATGACGAAGACAAGCTTCCACAGAAATGCGTAATATATTCAGTCAAGTCTAACTTTCACTGAGTTATCATTTTCACTATATGGAACCTTTAATCCAGAGGTAAATTAAGGCTGAAAAACTTACATTGTGTAGAATCAAGGAACTCTCTTTGTAGATGGTCAAATTGTCCTTCCTGTTGAACTGCCTGTGAGTTAAACATCTTCTGCAGATGGGCAGGATGATGAGGGTTGTACGTGGCCTTATACTGATTCACACCTTGACCCTTATATTCAGATTTTAAATTCTGAAGATAAAAAACAAAGAAACTGTGTATATTTCTAGGTGAAATGTTATTGTTCTAAAGTATATGGAAAAAAACAACATAAGTAATACAATATTTTCTCATTTAAAAACTGTACACAATAATACAACCTGCCAAAGGACAAAAAACAATGTTCTTTCAAAAAACATGAAAGGAAGAAGGAAAATTGTTCTGGAATTTTATGTACAAGATAAATTAATTGTGGTCACTAGCCTGGAAATTCATAGATGACTTAATGTTACCAAGTTGTTGCTTTTTAAAATTTCTATAGGCTTACACAAATGTGGCCTTCACTGTTCCGTATGACATCAGTTAATCAAATCAGAACAACTAATATTATCTGGAGCTTTCTCTT
>JBAMYA010000021.1:5317800-5332125 GCA_037176975.1 Arrhamphus sclerolepis | reverse complement strand
TTTTCTTTTTTACTGATAGCTCCCCTCACACACACACATACACACACACACACACACATATGCATACACTCACACACTTTATTTTACTTAATGATATAGTGATTAGGTAACATAAAGTCACCCAACAGCAATGTGAAAACAGGTGGGGAACATGCCAAGACGCATGAAAGCTGTGACTGGAAATCAGGGTTATTAAACCAAACATTGACTTCTGAACTTTTCCTAAGTTAAAACATTAGTAATGTGCTGTTTAAATTATGAACTAGTTTTCATTGCAACTTTTCTGTTATTTTGTCCATTTGTTATTTACTGCAAATAAATGCACCTAAAGTCAATATTTTGATTTTTATTTGGAATTTGGAAGAAATGCTGTCAGTAGTTTATAGTATAGGAATAAAATGTTAATTTACTTTTACCAGAATTTTACTAATTTTCAGCGGTCCCTTCAATTTTTTCAGACCTGTATATACTGTATTGACATATTTTACATTGTATGCGTTACTGCACCATGGTACGAAGTGAGATTTTATGTCCAACAACAAAAGGTAGCTATAGCACCAATTTTATATAATCTGATGGGGATGTGTAGTTGTACCTCTTGCTCTCTTGCGTAGTCTTCTTGATCATATTCTTCTTCATCATGCTGAGTTTGAAGAGCCGCACTGTCAAAATCTATAGACATGTTTCACAAACTGCTGGTGTCCAGGTGGCTGCAAGGGGAGGGACATGAATCAAAATGGGAGTTTGCCATATGATATAATTGTCAGCTCGTTATATTTTGTCAGTTAGTTCAGTGTTTTGTAGTTGGACTCAAAGTTCTGGAGTCTGGACTGAGAATGGGGGTTTTCACCACTGTTTGTTTTAGGGTTGGACAATAATTCACTAACAATATATAATTGCAAAATAATTTTTTTCAATAATGATTGTATGACTTTGAAACACATTTTTAATATTTTGACAGTGCTTGATAAAGTTTGTTTGTCCGGTGTAATGTCAAATTTCTTGGTTATGACTTTGAATAAAAGGCGAACATTGACTTATTACATTTTCATATCTAAAACAGTTTTGTCGGAGATTTTATGGATTTTGTTATTTCATTTTCCGAGGTTTGCGGGTACAGTTAATCTTTCTGAACATTCTTGACCGTTTCGCTGTTGTTTACATATTATTCATATCGAAATTAGAATGATATCGTATCGACCAAAATTTAAGAAAAACAACAACAACAACATAGTTTGATATCAATTTTAGCCATATCGTACAGCCCTATAGCAAACAGCAACATTTTTTAACGGTTAACTTCCCCTGACTCTAATAAACAATACAAGTCAAATCAAATTGCGGTTACTGACTAAAGTGTTTATGACTTACCCTATGGTAGAGAAAACTAATTAACGATGATGCGTATAAAGAGTAAATGCTGCTGTTTACAAAACAAAGAAGACACACTAACAGTTAACTAGCGTTTACGGCGGCCTCGGTAAAAGGAAAAAAAAGAAAGCTATCGTCATTGTTGACTATAAACTACTCTCCATATATCTGATGTAAAACTCATATTCTTAATTCCGTAAAAGGTTTAACGCCCCTTTATGTGCATTTTAACGAAGCTGTAAACTTTGTTAGGGTCTCAGCTACCTCCAGATAGCTAGCTAGCCGCTTCACGTCCCCTTTAAATGTAATGAGTGTTCGCTTTGAAAACTCGCGCGCATACACAGCGCCAAACAACTGCACGTCTACGCGACAGGAAAACTCCACATTCCGACTTACCTACTGTATCACAAACCCCAGAACTGGCGTAACTTTATTAACGCACATCTGTTTTAAACCCGGTTCCTTTCGTAAAATATGCCAGTTAAAATGTGTTTCTTGCTGCCAAACCCGGAAACTTGATGCTGATCCGGCCAACCGCGTCTCCATAGTAACAGTTAGGTATGGGTAATGTAGTTATTCGTAATATAGTATGTTTGATACGTTTAAGATCTGCATTTTGTTTTAATATACTTTGACAAAAAAATATAATTTTGTATATAATGTTATCTAATAATTTATATAAGATGTTAAATATCTTATAATTTTATTTATTAATTTTAATACTTTTATCTCCTCATTTTGATTAATCAAGTCAACATCATGAGGACTACAACAAATTTACTGTGGTTACAGTGTTGTATTTGTCGTTGAAAGTAGGCCTATACAACTTCTGGAACTAATATAAATATATTCTCAAGTCTGCTTAATTCACAGTTCCACCATTTGTAAAGTACATGCAGAATCAAAATTGCGTTACTGTCAGACCCCTTTAGTGCACAGATAAACAAAAAAACTTGAACACTAAACAGCACAAAATGATCAAATGTAAAACAAATATATATACAAATAGGAGTTTGCCATAAGCTGGCCCAGAGAGTTCAATTTCTTTCGAAATTGAGACTGTTTGGACTCAGTACAAAATAATTTGTTGTTATTCTTCCATGCAGTGTTTGAAACTGTCATCCTGATATGGGACCTTAACTATCCAGTCTAGAAATAAAATCGCCTCTCTAGTTAAAACTGCAATGAAAATTATAGAATATAAATGTCAACCAACTGTCGAACCCATCTAGAATGAAAAAGTGATGCATTGGGTGGTCACAGACCTGAGCTCTGCTGCCTACGGTGGCCCATGTGGGACCAACGTCGGACACGGCTTCTGTCCGCTGACTTCCGCGTTTTTCCTGCTCTTTTCCAGAGACAGCTCTTCTAAAACCAGTTACAGAAAACATCGCACAGTTTCTGTCTTTGGCTGACCGGAGTTCAGCTGTTTCGCATCCGCAGTTCCTCCGTGACAGACTGAGGTCCGTGACAGTCAGCTGACCGGAGCGGGACAGGAGAAAGCTCAGCGATCTCCTGTTTGACTTGGATCACTGCATTAACAAGTTTATTTACTTGTGGACTGACAGAAATGGACACGAATCCACCAAAGTTAAGGACGTCGATATATACAAATGAAAGGTGAGAAGCAACAAGAGTTTCAGACTGTCCACAGTTGGAGCCAGTGTGTCTTTAGCTGGATAACTCATTATTTTGTAATTTACAGGCTGAAAAACTTGAAAAATGCTTTCGAAACAAAGTATGGAGAATCTCCTCTCTTCTATGCATATGCCCCAGGAAGAGTCAATTTAATAGGTAATTGAATATGAATTCATTTTGAGTATATACACATCTGGTTTCCCTTCATTTATCTCACTGTCATATCTGTCTCATTTGCCAGGGGAACACATTGATTACTGCGGCTATTCTGTGCTGCCAATGGCCATTGAGCAGAATATCCTTGCAGCAGTGTCTGTGAACAGTTCAGGAATAATCCAGCTCACCAACACAAATCTGCAGTACCAGTAAGATATCTCAACTTCATAGACTCAACACATTGATTTCCAAAAAGAAAGAAAGAAAATGAGTCACAATGGACCTATCGACAGAATTGCAATCATGACTGAAGCTGCACTTTCATTTTTCTTTGCATAAAAAAATTTCAAATTTCAGAAGTATATCATGTGTCATGGCATGTGCTTAGAACACTTGTTGTCTGCTGACTTTTCAGGGATTTTAAAGTACCATGCTCATCAGAGATCGCCATTGACAAAGACAATCCAAAGTGGTATTATTATTTTCTTTGTGGCGTTAAAGGCATTCAGGTAAGGTGGTTGAGTCATGAAGTTGCTAAAATAAAAATGGTTCCGTAGTTGTAAAACTTGGTATGTTTTTTGTTTTTCTTTTCAGGAGACGTTTGGGATCACTCATTTAGCTGGGATGTCGTGTGTCATTGATGGAACCATTCCTCCGAGCTCTGGCCTGTCCAGTTCGAGCGCCTTAGTTTGCTGTTCAGGCCTCTTAACGATGGAAGCAAACCAAAAGTCCCTCTCTAAGGTAAAATTATTTTAAATTCAAATGGATAACTTTAAGGACTGTATCCATTCTGGATTAAATCATTTAACATTTCTTCAGGTCAAACTTAAGAATGATAAATATTCTTTTCAGTAATTAAGAGAAGATAACCTGTAACGTTAAAACAACCCCCTAAATAAACAGTTTTCATTGAACAGTACTTGATCCAAAGCCAATTCCTTTTTGTGAGTAATTCTTCAGTTTTGATGTGTCAGTATCTTGTTCAGTGCTGTTCTGTGTAATCCTTCCTCCAGGTTTCTCTTGCTGAGATGTGTGCCAAGTGTGAGCGCTACATTGGCACAGAAGGAGGAGGCATGGACCAGTCCATATCTTTCTTGGCAGAGCAGGGAACCGTATGTAGCTTTACGTCAATGATTGCTGTCATAATTCACAGTAGCGATGCATCCCATGCAAGAAGCAACACAAGAATAAATCACTGTTTACCGCAATTCCATTTCAGTCTATGTGAGAATTTGACAGCCTTGTTTTTACCTGTTGTTCTGATGTTGAATGGTTTGAAATCGTCCATCAGGCAAAGCTGATAGAGTTCCAGCCTCTGCGGGCCACTGATGTCAAACTCCCAGATGGAGCTGTGTTTGTGATTTCCAACTGCTGTGTAGAGATGAACAAAGCTGCTTCTTCTCACTACAACGTCCGTGTGGTTGAGTGCCGGATTGCCACAAAGGTGCAGTGATGACAACTGGAAGTTCCCCTACTGTTGACAATTGAATCCCTCATTTTTTTCTTTTTTTGACCATGTGCTTTGGGTTTTAACCATACTTTGTCTAAGAAGCACATTGTTTCATGAAAAGTGTTCGATATGCCATCAGCACTTTTGCGAAAATATCTCTTTGTTTGTGTCTCAGATGCTGGCACAGGCTCGTGGTCTGGACCCAAGCGGGCTGATGAAGCTGGTTCAGGTTCAGACAGAGCTGAAGGCCTCCCTGGAGGAGATGGTGGCTCTGGTGGATGAGGTGCTTCACCCTGAGCCATACACTCGAGAAGAGATCTGCAGGTTCCTGTGTATCACCCCGGAGCAGTTTGCGACAGACGTGCTAAGTGCTAACACTCAGAATGGTAACATCGCATCTCTGTTTTGAATTCAATTAAAAAGTAAGAATCTCTGTGTGTTACAAGTCAGTCATTTTGTGAAATTCCCCCACTTGTCTTCTCAAATCTCAGACACGAACAGGATTTTGAACTGGTGACCAACCTCAGTCGTTTGTCACTATGTAAGATGTCTCATGGAGTAGTCATGAAGTAATATTTGATATTTAAAGTATTTATCTTCATTATATAAAACTATATTTATTTGATTGACATCAACCCACACATAGCATCATGACGTGGAAGTAGAGTGAGAATAACAGATACACTTGTTAAACTGTGTTTCTGCTTTTTCTCTGACCTCCCAGAAACACACTTCAAGCTTCACCAGCGAGCGAAGCATGTGTACAGTGAAGCTGCTCGGGTGATGAAGTTTAAGAGCGTGTGTGACTCCGGACCTGCCGAATCCATACAACTACTGGGAGAACTGATGAACCAGAGCCACGTGAGCTGCAGAGACCTCTATGAATGCAGCTGTCCTGAACTGGACCAGCTGGTTGACATCTGTCTGTGAGTACTACCAGATCAATCTTTTTTATAATCAATAAAAACACAAATATTTTGAGTGGCTCTGGGTTAATTGCAAAATGTGTGCAACAGATTTAGCTGCTTGAAAGGTTCATTATTGTAGAGACTCACATTCTGTTTATCTTTACATTCCTGAAAGCTGCCTTGCTGTCTCTTTTTAAAAAAAATATTTTATATCAAAAGTCTTCAGGTGTGTTTTTGAGTATATTAAACCTGCTTAGCAGTAGTGTCCTATATACAGTTAAGAAATGGCTGTGACTGCTCAGTAAAAATCTGTCTAATATCTGTGGTTAAAAAAAAATTAATTAAAAACGTCAGAATTCTTTTGTTTCCAATATGTTATCAATGATTTGATGTATTGTCATTAAATCTTGTACTGACAGCTGGTCCGTCATGACTCCTGGAAATGTCAAAACACTGTAGCTGCTGAATCGTCCTCTAGTGCCATCATCTGGCCAGACTTTTAAATTCATTCATCCATCCATCCATCATCTATACCCCCTATTAGGGTCACGGGGGTCTGCTGGAGCCTATCCCAGCTCACTTTGTGTGAAAGGCAGGGGTACACCCTGGACAGGTCACCAGTCCATCGCAGGGCCACATGTAGACACACAATCATTCACACTCTCAGTCACACCTAGGGACAATTTAGGAACACTAGTTAACCTAACATGCATGTCTTTGGACTCTGGGAGAACCCACGCAACCACGGGGAGAACATGCAAAGTCCACATAGAAAGGCCCCCATGGAGGCTCGAACCAGGAACCTTCTTGCTGTGAGGCAACAGTGCTGACCACCAAGCCACCGTGCTGCCCTGACTTTTAAATTATCAGCTGCATATCTTTTTTTTCACCAACAATTCACAATGATGAAAATTTCTAACCCGTATTTAGTGCTAATAAGGAAATGTTAGTATGCTAACACTAAAGTGGACATCTCAAACAGCATGGTAGCACTGTTATTGCTAGAATTCATTTACAATTTATGAGAGTTTAGCTTAAGTGTACACATGCTCCTGGTAACTGCAGCCTCATAGAAACACAGTCATGGCTGGACACTCACCAGAAGGTTTAATTAAAAAAGCAAATTGGGTGCATTCATGCTTCTAGCTCCTGCACAACCTGCTTCATGGAGGGCTAACCACAAAATTTGACCAGATGTGATTTGGCTTGTTTACTGTATGCAGGGTTCCCATGTGTCCTGGAAAACCTGGAAAATGATTGGCCAATTTTCCAGTACTGGAAAACATATGGAGAAAAAAAAAAGGTCAAATGTCCTGTAAATGGTTAAGTTATCCTGGAAGATTATTTATCCTCCCCGATTTGTGAGAGACTGCAAACTGGTATAAAGTTATGCACATGCATGTCTGTTGTCATCTTATCTTCTAGGCAACATTAAAGGGACACTGTGTAAGATTTTCTCCCATCTAGTGGTGAAGTTGTATACTGCAACCATATTTTATCTGGATCCTTTTCCCAAGACTCATTTCCATCTACAGTAGCCGAGAAATGTCATTGATCCAGGAAACAGAAGTTGTCAACCAACACAGTTTCTAGTAGTATTCTTTCAGTTGATTAGGTTAGTTTTGTGAAAAAGTTGTTGTTTTCGCTTAGTAATTTAGACCAAAAAATGTCTTATGTGTCCATTACAAGACAACTTACAATGTTGTCTTTTTTATTTTTAGATCGATTACTTGATTGATTAATTGATTGATTACTTCAATGCTAATATCAGCCAGCAACAACTGAAAATGAAGACAAGCTAAGCTAGTGATATAGAGCTATCTACGTAGCCACTATATTATATTTATAGCACGTGTAGAGGTTCACAGAGCTCGGGAGGCGGCGCGTTCCCCGAGGTTGAGGGGGTGAGACAAGAACCCCGTGCAGACCCACATCGCAACCCTGCTCCAATCCCCCACTGGGGCCCACCCACTACCGCCAGAGACCACCAGCACACATAACGCGGTCAGCATGGAGATGTGAAAGTTCACTGGCAGCCGTGCCCGACTCATGCGAGGATAGGACTCCATGGAGACTCCCCCCTCCCCACAAGCCCAACCGGGGCTGGAATGGAAGAAGAGCGCTGGGAAGTGGAAGGGATGTACGGGCCCAAGCACTGACCATTTTGCGATAATTATCAAAACAAAACAGCAAGTGCTTCTTCTAATACTTTGTAGCTTTGACAGGGACATGTTCTTTCTAGAGTCTGACGTCCATTTTAAAATCTGCAGCTGAGAGAGGGAGAGGAAGAAGACCGCAAGGTAAGGGCAGTGGATCGGTCAGAACTGGGCGAGAGTATGAAGCCAACTACTGGTAGCATTAGTGCAAACGTAAAACGTAAAGCTGTATTTTCCTGGATGTTCTCTGCCGTGGATCGTAGTCTCAATATGGCGGCCCAATGTGGCGATCACCATTGAATACACCAACGCAATGTGTATATATAAATGACAAATTCAAAACTTACCAGAATACTGTGATTTGTTGATGGAACTAATAAGTAATTAATAAGGTCATACTTTTGAATGACATTGTCCATTTTTGTTAACAGACAACCTGCGATATTACACAGCGTCCCTTTAAGGTACAGCGCCATGACGCTACCAGCCAATCAAATTTGCTTTGTCTCTTCGAGCAGTTCTGCAACCCAGTGCTTCCAATTGTGTTTGTTGCTAGATTTAGTGACTTTTCAGATTGTGTTCAGAACTTAGGCCTAGAGACAAAACTAGCAGCTGTAAGTTGCAAAGTGTTGCTAGTATTGATCCGTGTGCATTATTTTTCATACATAAATTATAGCCATAGACTAAACATCAAATGTCTGAGTAACAAACATAGAAACCATCTGGGTAAATGCAACTTACAACTGTAGAAAAGAACACTTCCAAAAAATGAGGGGGACAGGGGAATGTATTGGTGTGATGTGATAACTGGTCTCTGAAGCTGAAAATGTCCTGAAAAGCCCTGGAAAATAATTTCAGGGAAAGAGTGGGAACCCTGAGTTGATTCTTTAATATCGACTTCAGCAAAAAAACAAACAAAAAAACTTGTTTGCTCTCTTCATCACCTGTCCTGCAGTCACAAGACAAATAAAGTACACCCTCTTTTGCCTCTAATGTTTTCTTAATTTTTAAGTAAGCACAACTTCAGGTGACTAACTAGATGTGACACAATATATATGAATGAGTGATGCATAATCTTTTTCATCATGGAATGATGGGCACAAATAATTTGCAGATAGCCTCATAACCTTCCCAGACTAAAGGGCAGCAATAATTGCTTTTCTCATAGTGCTAGTGCTGATGTGTTTCCTCCTTGGCTTTGTGTTAGCATACAACTGTTGAGACCAGCAAACTGCCCAAAGCCCTCCTTTTATAGTGACATATGATCAGTTAATCACATGGACCTGTAAGAACCAGATGATTTCTTGTGTATGTCCTTGGTACATAAAATCTTGGAAATGAGAGAGCTTTTTTTTCATGACTGTATGTTCCCTTTTTTTAATCCTACCTTTAAGATGAGGATTAATGCTAGTGAAGGTAAGCGTTGGTATGTATATTATGTATCATTATGAATATTTTCCTTTTTGTTTGGTCACAGGAAGTCTGGAGCTGTTGGTTCGCGGTTGACAGGAGCAGGTTGGGGAGGCTGTGCCGTCTCCATGGTTCCCGTTGAGAAGGTGGAGTCCTTCTTACAGTCTGTCAGAGAAGCGTACTACGCCCCTGACCCACGCAGAACAGCAATGGAGAAACAAAGTCTGTTTGTCTCAAAACCAGGCGGCGGAGCTGCAATTTTACTGGAGGATTGAAATTCCTCACTGTGCATTATATCACAATCATTAGGTTTCAATTACACTGCAACATTTCTTTTTTTAATTTTAAATACATATCCAATACATCTATGAACTGTAAATTGCTTAATTTTTGTACCTAATGTACCATCTCTATTCACTACATGGAATATAAGGGCCAAAAATCTACTTCAGCTGTTTAAAATTTTCTTTGTCAGGGTTTTGTTAATCCATTGATTTTTGTTTAGGTATCTATATGTAAAAAAAAAAAAAAAATCATAACACAAATAAAACAATCAAATCTGGTCGTGTAAAATCCAACTATCTTTTAATAGAGGACATATAAGCTTTAAAATGAAAACAGTTTTGCCTGAATATTTTCAGGCTCTACACATTCATCATTAAAACATAACTTCCCCAAGTTTCAGGTTCTGATGAGAGCCCACACTGGGCTTTGGATCAGTTCTCACTTTACTGGAGAGCAGCGATTCTGGAGCCTTATTGGGCTAAGGCACATGCTACTCTGCTGTATTAAAACGATACGTCAGGAATCCAGACCAATTCTTTATTTTCCTACTGAAATATCTACTAAAGGTCTGATGTGTAAAAGAAAAATATCTCATTGTTTATTTGACTATTTTTCATGTTATTTTCTCTTGTTTTCCATTTTGTTATATTGACATTTTTCAAAATTTAAGCAACCAAATAATTAAAAATGATTTTTTTTCAAGAAGATATCACTTTTTAGCCATGCATTCAAGTTTCATACATCTTTTAAGTACATTCAAGCCAAACAAGCATCTAACCTTTATAAAAAATTAAAAAAAAAAGAAATTAAATAAATAAATAAAATACATACAAGGCACAGCAAAGGGAAAATAGTCACTTTTAAAACAAGTTTCATATTTCCAGCTTTATGGAGACTGGCAAAATGTTGATTCAGTAAAGGTCAGTATATTGTGCTTTCCAAAATGTCCAGCTGCTCAGTTTCAGAATCTGGAGGAATATTTATATTTTAGCACTTTGTACAGCGAGAGGAAAGTTTTAGTTTGTCATTTTTATAGCTGGACCTCTTTTTATGTGCTTTTCAGAATCATAGTCGGAGCCACTTTAACCTTGCAATTTCCATACAATATAAAAGTTGGCTTTTGATGACTCTTCTTTATTAATCAGAAAAGAACATGAATTTGAAAAAAAACAAGTGTCCCAGTGCTTGAAAAAATTGGCAGTATTTGCCACATAATGATAAATGTGTCTTTCCCTCTTCAAATGTTTGCACTGCTGAAATGTCAGTGGGTAAAGGTCAAAAAGTTTTGTTTGTTTTTATTTTCAGGAAACTGGGACTTTTTTTGCAACGATTCTTCCAGATAGTATGGTTTCTTTTGGCCTATAACATTCATTCAGTCCACCTGATCCATTACTATTAAAAAAACAAACAAAAAAAAAACAATGAGGTACACTTGTGTAGTTGATTTGAGGATAGATTCACTCAAATGAAGGACACTCATAATTTGTGCTTTTGTAGGATCCATGCACCTGGTATCCTATACTGTATACAGCCCCTCATTCAAGAGTTCAGTCAGTGTGCTGTTGTTTTAGAGTCCGAGTTCCTCTGGCTCCACTTTCTTGTGCAGCTGTGCTTTCATGACTGATGCAAGAAACTTCGTTCTTTCTCTTCAGCATATTTTCTATCCAGTTGGAGCTATGTGCTATTCTCTCAGGGGAGCACGCAGAACAGACTGTGCTCCTCCTCATGTTTTTGCCTGAGGTTATCAACTCCCCGAAGCCCTGTTGGTGGGAGAAGGCATAGGCCGATCGGCGGGAGCTTGTCCTGCGTACTCGCCTGAGGTTCTGCTCCTGAGGTCCTTGCTTCTTCCTGGACTGCTGGAGATGTTGAACCTGTGAGAATACAGTGTGATTGAACAAGTCAGATTCCTGCCGAATGTGAATGTACCACATTCTACTGCAGTCGTGAGCTGCTTCATGCTGAGCAGATATTAACAACTCAGTATCTACTGCTGGCATCACAGTTCTTCTACCTTGTCTGTTAGAGTTGGGAAGAGGTCCACTCTCAGGAATCTGATGACTAAGCCAGGCACAACAGACACCACAGTGGTGAGCAAAATGACCAACCATACAGTCTTCTCTGAAAGACAGTTACGGGCCGTGCCTGAGGAGACACGAGTCAAAATGTATTAATGCACAATCTCCATGTATCAATATTGTTCTGTACTCATCACGCAGAGACAAACTCACCTATAAATGGGAAGCTACTTGGAAAAATACCAAATAAGCCATCACTCTGCATTGCAAACAATATTGCAAAGTACATCATCAGACTTCCCCATACAAACAGAAGATTGACTGCTGTCCAGTAGTGTGTGTCGAGTCCCATCTAAGAACAGACACATCACACATTTAATTATAGTGCTGGCTTTTTTTTTCTTTTCTTTTTTTTTGACTTGGCTGCTTTCATTTTATTTAGGTCTGTTTGGAAGCTTACCTGTACACTTACAACAATAACCAAGGATGTTGCTATGGTGACTGCAAATGTCTGTTGGTCAGAAAAGTGGGAGCCGTCTTCTTTCACCATGACAGAAAAGGCTCCGTAGGGAATAAAGAAAAGTAGGAATGATGTTGTTATACCCTGCAGTGTACACAGGAAAAACTGACGCTTGTTAAAGAGAAGGTTTTGCTGGCCGGGCTTGTACAGGCTCGGGTGGTGAAGGCTGTTCTGGTCATTGACGTCCTGCAGGAAATGGAGGCAGCAAAGGTATAATGTTATTAAATAAGAATAGGAATAGGATGAGGAGGGGAAAAGCTCTGCATCTGTTCTGACACAAATGGTGAATATGCAGTTTATCAGAAGTGGTAGCGTTTAGGTATGGGGGTGGTCTGGCATGTCTTGTAATTCCATTTTGTCCCACCAGAGGTGCACTCTGTTGTGTTATACAAGAAACCTTCTTGCGATATGATGTCCCCCATGTGGTCAGAAGTGGTAGTGACCCACTGAGTGAATTTACTAGCAGTGACAAAAGACATGTCCCTGTCTGATAACACCTTTGGGAAGAAGAGCCAAAAGGAATTTTTCATTTCAGTCAACAATCAAAATACTATATTTCCCCACACCCCCCACACCCCACTGGCTTGATTCAAAATACACAAGTATTTTGACTCCTAAAATTCCAAATACTTTTCTTTCATTGTTTACACATCCTTGCAGAATAAAATCCCAGCTAGTTTTACATTAGTATTGAGCTATAACTATTTTTTTTCGCTGGTTCTCATAACGTCATAGTGTGCTTAAAAAGTACGTTTTACAGTTTATTTTTCACAGTTGGCTTCAGTGATGTCACCCAACAGTGAAATAATAATAAGTCAATTAGAGATGTGCAATAGTTGTAAAAATATTATCCAAGAATTGATCATATATAATGTCTTTCAAACCGAGAAAGAAAAAAAACCAAAACCCTAAAAGTTATTGAGATTGCTCAGAATAATGACAAGGGTTCCAGTTAGCTTCATTTACATTTTGGAAAAGTCCTGAGGGAGTGTTTATTAGAGGAAATTTGGCAAAAGGTTTTGCATTAAACATGGAATAAATAATAAATGACATTAACTTCCGTTAGTTTAAAGTTATTTCAGAGGGATAGTCATGGGTTCTTCTTTGTTCTTGGAAAGGTACCAACTAGTTAGGGTTTATTACACATGATAGTAGAAGAGTAAAACCATAAAATATTCACCCATTATGAACTGAATTGTATCTCAAAAAGAAAAAATTAATATAAGATGTATCAGGAATTAGCTACTGGAGACTACTGAAAGAAATACACTTATGAAAATGCAAATGTAAAGATCTAGCTTCAAATAAGACCATAATATTATATCTACTACTTAGGTTTGTGTTTTATTATTCATAATATTAAACTATCAAACTTTACCTGATCAAAAAGTCCCATTGCCAATACTGGTAAAGATGTATAGACAATATTGAAGAGGGTTATAAACCACTGGTCATACACTGTCTGCAGAAAGAAGACAATTACACGCATCATTGATTTAACTCTCAAAATGCACACAGGTGCAGAGGAGATTAGTTTTCCTACCTGTGCCGAGAAACCACAGAAGAAGCCATACCAGAAGTGAACCAGGGTGAAGGCAAAGTTCTTGTAGAAAAAGTAGCTCAGGAAATTACACATGCGGAAATAGGACCAGCGTCCGTGTACCAGCAGGAGCCTCTGCAGATATCGAAACTGTGCTAAGGAGTAGTCTGATGCCAGGACGGCCTGCATCCCCTCCTGTCCGCTGATGCCAACGCCAATGTGAGCAGCTGAGAAAGAAATGCACAAAATACTTAGAATGTTGCACTTTGACATGAGAAAAATAATTATTATCCTGGAAATATTCTATAAAATGTGTACATTGAAGGAAGCAATTATTACCAAACTATAACTTAATATGTGACTGACACTTTTGCAGAATGGTTTTCTACCTCCTTCTGATACTATTCCAATATACAGTTTATATGATCATAAATGAGTAGAATGTGGAAAATGAAAACTGGATATTCTTAGTACATGCATAGGATGTTCATGAAGTCTGTGTAAAATGTTAAAAGAGGCAACAAACAAACAAAAAATAGCAGTATGAGGACAATTTGGGGTATGCCTTTGTATGGTTCCTTTATTTTCTTCCTTAACACAACATTCACAAATAAAGAGTAAATCATGTATCACTGTCACAAACGTTACCAGTAATGCATAATACTAACTTTTCTGTAATGTGGAGTTTAAATTTCTTACAGCTATTCTAGGTCCTCAGATGACTGAGTTAGATGGAAAAAAAACGTTTATTTAATCGGGAAAATAATAATTTTGTCATACTGGCAGAGACTTGCAGTGATATACTCAAAACGTAGTCGTGTATGTGAACATAGAAAATGAATCAACTACAAAAAAGCTATAATGACAAAAAGATCG